>JAPMOB010223245.1:415-21844 GCA_029875015.1 Lepomis gibbosus | reverse complement strand
TGTGTGTGTGTGTGTGTGTGTGTGTGTGTGTGTGTGTGTGTGTGTGTGTGTGTGTGTGTGTGTGTGTGTGTGTGTGATATATCAGGGTAAACACTGTGAGACGCCAGTTGATGCTTGTGTCAGTAATCCTTGCACCAACGGAGGAATCTGCCTCAGTGACGAGCAGACCCGGGGGTTCAGGTAACACGTCTTAACTCTCACAGAAGGTTCCATGTAGATGTGGATTGAAAAAATAACAGAAACAACCAGTAGACGTGCCTTACTGTATTATTTGACACCCCAGTGTTAAAACCTGCCTGTACAAAATCTGAATCCTCTAATAACAAAAGGAAACAAAGTTAGGACAGCCATGTTATTGTTTCTCCTTTAGGACATTTAAATGATAAAATCTCAGATTGTGGACAGCTAATTGTTAGCATTGTCACATTATAATGCATGTTAAAGTCCTGCCATAAGCTTGCTGACATGCGTAACAAATTAACAAATTATGTTAACATACTAGGACTACCACAGTTAAGTGTATGGATGCTGATATGCTAAAAGTAGCATACGTAAATGTAAAATGTATATAAGCATGCTAACATATACATATAAAATTGTATTTTTATATACAAATTTAACTATAAAATAGTATTGCTGCTTAATTTTTTACCACTGTGAGGCATGCCAGGGATTTTCAGCTACATCCATAAAAAATAGGCTAGGTGAGTTTAAACTCTCTCAAAAAAACAGTTTTACAGTTTACAGAGACATCGTTTTGTGATTTTCCTGAGCTTAAAGAGACATAACACCTAGGTTTGTGCTGCTTTTGACAACATTAAGTGCCAATTAACCAAGTTGGTTAATACTGCAGCTAATTAATTTGCATATTGTAGTGCAATTAATGGCATTTTACATGTATATCCCTTTACGTTTGTCCTTGTAGTTGTGAATATCTTTTTAGTATAGTTGTTACTGTAGTATTTCCTGTACCTTGTAGCCGTGGATATTAGAGTTTCTTTGTTTTTATTTGTTTAGCTGTGCATGTGCATTTGGTTTCCATGGTATGTTCTGCGAGGTGAACGTGGATGACTGTCAGGACCACGGATGTGAGAACGATGCCACCTGTGTGGACGGAGTGGGCAACTACACCTGCTTGTGTCCTCCAAACTACACAGGTAGGACACCCCTGTGGACAGACCGTGACAGGCGCAGCTGTAGCCAGGATCAGCTTGGGATTGCCTCACTTTACGTCCTCCTTCTATTTAGTATTTTTCAGTCTGAATCAATAATGAACACAGCCTTTTGTTGATCTTTCTAAACCATGATGCGAGGACAAATGATCTGAGGTGAAATTATGTACAAGCTTACATGATCCCACTTTCTCTCCTTCTCATTGTCAGGTCTGTTTTGTGAGGAAGAGGAGGGTGTGTGTTCTCCAGGTAGAAACCCCTGTCAGCATCAGTCCACCTGCGTCAGCACTCCTATCGGCCCCAGGTGACAGCACACACACACACTGCCAGGCTCAGCAAAGATTCAGATCCTGGATGAGATTAAAAATACAGAAATACACAGACAAACACATACAAAGGTACATTTTCACGATGGCTGTGTTAACTCTCCAAAATCCTACACAGTGTGTCATGTCAGTATATATATGTGTGTGTGTGTCTCTTCCAGGTGTGTGTGTATTCCAGGCTGGGTGGGGCCTGACTGCAGTATAGATTATAATGAATGTGTGGACCATCGCTGTCAGAACGGAGCTCAGTGTGTCGACCATCTGGACGGTTACAGCTGCGTCTGTCCACAGGGATACAGGTACTGGGACCACTAGGAAAACCGGGAATACTGGGAACACAGTGAGCACAGGGTCATACTGTACCTAGGGAAATTAAGAAGTCAGAAATTAGGGAACACTGGAAATACGGTTTCCTTTATCATCTTATGGTGCTTGATGTATAATCAGGAAACTTGATTTATAATCACATCAATGGGTTTTCGTGCAATTCTGAGCAAACCATCTAAAGAAACCACCAAATAACTATACAAAAGCACCCTAGTTTATGCTTTTGTTAAATAAGTCATATATAGTACAAATATATTTTCCAGATATAGTAAAGTAGAAATTTGTAGTTTCAGCCTAACGTTACCGTCCACATAAAAGATCAAAGATTTTAAAACAATCTAAAAAAATATAGAAAGCTGGTACTGGATTGTTACTTAGTATTGCCAAGTACCCTGAGTATTGGTATGAGGATCAGTGTTACTATTATTTTAAAGTAATTAGAGTATAGCAGCAAATGTTAAAGGCTTTCCGATATTGTTATGGACGTCTTCTTTTCCCCACAGTGGTACATTTTGTGAGGTGGGCCTTCCTCTCCAGTCACTCTGCCATGTGGCTCAGTGTCAGAACAGCGCCACCTGTGTGGAGAAGACAGGGACTGCGGTCTGTCAGTGTTTGCCAGGCTTTGAGGGTCAGAGCTGTGAGAAGCTGGTCAGTGTCAACTTTGTCGACCGAGATTCTTATGTTCAGCTCCAAGATGTCAAGAACTGGCCTCAAGCCAACATCACACTGCAGGTGAGAACATGACACATATGAGCTCACATCCAGAGACCTCATACTGTAGGTGACAGACCTGATAGAAATCAAATATCAACAGTAGCAGACTGTGTGTGTGTGTGTGTGTGTGTGTGTGTGTTTTTCAGGTGTCAACAGCAGAGGAAAACGGCATCTTGCTCTATAACGGAGACAACGAGCCAATCGCTGTGGAGCTCCATCAAGGTCATGTAAGGGTCACATATGACCCTGGGAACCAACCTGCCACTGCTATCTACAGGTACACGCACACAGTTACTTGTTACTGAAATGCCTGTTGTTACATATATATATATATAATATACACTGAACAAAAATAAATGTAAATGATTGAGGTATTTGCTCAAATGTTTTGATTTTTCCAACAACAAAATGTCATCACACTAACCTGGATCCCAAAGTTTCACCTTCACAGAACTTGTTTTGTCCAACCAACAGTCAAACCTCAAATTAATACTAATTAAATTAATAAATTGTTGGAGCTATGTTATAGTGCATTTTTATCTGTGAGTATCATGACTACAATGTGCTGAACCCAACCACCTCAACATGTTTAACATCACACTTAACCATGTGACTCCAGCCAGGAGTCAACAGGTTGATTAGTGAAAAGTTGAGTGTTCGTTGAGCTGAGCTATCCTCTGAACTCAGCAGCCTCTCAGCTCCTTGTAGCCCAGCAACGCCGCTCAGAGTGTGTTAGTCTATAATCTGTGTTGTTGCTCAGTGCGAGTCGTGCAGTGTTTGGGAATGTGGACAGACGAAATCGGCAGTGCGGGTATTCTGGTTTAATCAAAGATGTAGCCAGACGACACTTGAGGCGGAGTGTGCACTTGATCAGGTGTCGAGTGCTTAAATGTTGGGATGGTTCATGTTGAGGAGGAGGACGCTCTGCCAGACACACACACACACACACACACTCTGAGACTATTTGTGTAAAAAGAAGCTGCAGAGAAAAGAAGATGGACAGCATAGCAAATCGCCTGAAAAGACAAAAGACGAAGAGATCAGAGAAAGATACAGATAGTGAGAAAACAGAGGGAAAAGATGGATTTATTAGTCAAAATAGTTATAATCAACACTAAGAAAAGTCATGACTGTCTTAGGGATGGTCAATTTAAAACAAGACACAGGCCAGAATAGACATATAAAATGAATGTCTGAATCTTCCCACATCTTCATACAGAACTGTTTTTGGAGAAAATCTTAATAGATGAGAGTAAACATTTCAACACCATCTTCCTGCATGGCTTGCTAGCTAGCTACAATCATGAAAAATAGCCACAGAAAAATAGCCACTAAAGTGTTGACATGCATGGATGAGCATCACAGGCTTACTTACAAAAATCACAACTCCTTAACTCTCTAATTTCTTAAATTGTCCTAAAAAACACAAACTGCTACTTACAACTGCTACGACCGCAGCGTCTGTGTCAACTAAATAAAAGCTGTCAACTGGTTTGTGGTCAAATCTTTTTTTAATGTAGCTTTAATGGCAGTTTACATCTAATGCAAGATTCCTTATATTTTTCTTTTATTTCTGTGTACAATGTGTAATGTATGTTTCAGTACCAAGTGGCATCCCAGGGTTAGGTATTTTGCGCAGTGCTAATTTGTGTTGAGGCATCACTATGTTTCAGGTCTACATGCAGTCAAAAGAGGGAAGAATGATGGCTGGCAAGTAAAGTAAAAATATGAGTAGGCGTTGTTTGTGTCTATACTGAATGTGAGCCTTGTGATCAAATGGTGACTTGTTCTGAGCCTTTACCTTTTTTTCCCTGTGTGTATTGACACAGGGAACAATATTTATTTGGTTTATGATCATCCAAAGCCAAATGGTTCTACATTCCAATAAAAAATGTGATCCCAGAAACAACTGACAAAGTATCCACAATACTTGTCTGCCCTCTTTTTGTTATTGTTTCCCTGTGCTAAGTTCATATATTGTAAATTTAATATGAAATATGTGTGTTACACTCTCTACATACAGCACTGAGACTGTGAACGACGGGCAGTTTCACACGGTAGAGCTTGTGACGTTTAATCATATGGTGAACCTGTCTGTGGACGGAGGAGAGCCGACGACTCTGGACAGTCAGGGCCGGAGCCAGCTGGTGACAGGGGACGCGCCTCTTTACGTTGGAGGTAAGACAGACAGGCAACATAAACTCAAATAAAATTCTTTCTATTCATGGACCAGAAGTTTATAGAAGAAAATATATTTCCCAAGATTGATTTCTGTCTAACGGTCTCTCTCTTCAGGTATGCCTGAGGAGGTGATGCCCTCCTCTCTGGGTCTCTCGTCTCAGACCCTCAACACGTCTAGTTTCCATGGCTGCATCAGGAACCTCTACATCAACCATGAGCTGCAGGATTTTACCCGCAGCCACATGAAGCCGGGGGTGGTGCCTGGCTGTCAGGCTTGCCGCAAACTTTACTGTCTGCACGGCATCTGCCAGCCCAACGCTGCTCAGGTAGGAGCCAATATATAACAGCCTGCTTCATTTCTGATTTTAAATGTATACTTTTAGATACGTTCTACAGTCAGTACTGACTTCTCAGAGAAAAACTGCACATTCTCACATCTTTGAGGCGCACCATGCTGCAGGTTTTCAGCTCTCCAAGACGACACTTACGTTTTCCGATATTAATGACTCCGTTAACCTGTTTAACAAATAGTGCTCCTTAGATCTTGATGCTATTGCTCCAAATAACACCAGTTGTCAATCCATCCCCTCTGATAAATGATTTTATTTGAAACCATAGAAGAGAGCCTGGATGGAAAAATACTTTCACATGAAGGAGCTACTAATTGTGCTCAATCAATTCATAAAAGGTATGAGAGCAGCATATTTCTCTGGCCTGAACAATAGCAAGCATAACCCAAGGTTTTTGTTCAACACAGCGCTACATAAATAAATGATTATATTATTCTTCTCTTAAAAATGTTGTTGCAAACGTAGGAAAAGTTTAAAGGCCACAGAGTAAAAGGGAAAGAAGAGGAGAAGGTTAATTATTTACCAAAACATTTTTTCAACAGTTATTCAGGTATAAACATTTATTATGATTTTTCACAGATAATGGATTAAGTGAAGTAGTAAACATCTTGTCTTTCACAGGGTCCCCAGTGTCACTGTCAGACAGGTTGGACAGGTCAACACTGTGACCACCCAATAACAGGAGGCCCCATTGGAACGGATGTTGTCACCACAGCAACCGGTGTCAACCCGTGTGAAGGCAACAAGTGAGTGTGATTTGTTCTTCTTTGTTCAGATGTTGTATAAATCACGCACCTTAATTTGAAATATGCCCTCTTTCCTATTGTTCCTTATTAAATTAAAATCGCCCCTTGCGTTCATTCTGTTTCAATCCAGGTGTGTGAAAGGCGTGTGTGTGGCATTGGACGCTAAGACGTACGGCTGCGACTGTGAGGAGGGATATCGCGGTGCATTGTGTAACCTGCAGGGGGAGGCAGCGGGTTTTTGCCAGGGTCTACAGTGTTTGCATGGCCAGTGTCAGAAGACAGAGGATGGAGAGCACTGCGTCTGTAAGCAGGGATACACCGGAGAGAGCTGCGATATAGGTGAGGAAGAATGAGGGAATAGGATGGGACCAGCTTTTAGTCTTAAATGCAAACTAATGACCATGTGACTTTTTTTTTGAGATGCTCAGTGTCAGATTAGGTGATCGTGGTGCTTTTAACACATTACACTACATTTTAAAGCCCCCACCAATCATAGCTTGAGGTCTTTCAGAACCAGCATGAAGCATAAAGGTGATCTGGCATCTGAAGCATCACTGATGCATTTAACCTCAGGTCAAGGCGTTGATGTCATGTGATTGTTATTTGTATTTGTTATAACAAAAGTAAAACATGCATCACTTTATTTTAGATACTTAAAGTTCTTCAGAGAGTGAATGGGGGATATTCATCTCAACCACCACCAATGTGTAGCACCCAACATGGGGACACACAGCAGCCATTTTGTGCCAGAACACTCACCATGCATCAGCTTGAGGTGGAGAGGAAGGAAAACACTGAGCCAACACTTGGGGGTGATTAGATGGCTAGATGGAGAGTGCCAGGTTGGAAAAGTGCCAGGATTCCCCCCTTACTCTTTGCCATTTGTTAAGTGCCATGGGGTCTTTAATGATCACTGTGAGTCAGGACTGAGGGGCCCAGCTGCTAGAGGGGCCCATGCAGTCCATCACTATATAAGCAACGATAACCAAATTTAATTTCGAACCAAAAAACTCACCATTGCTTATTAAAATAACAAAAAAATACATTTTTAATGTTGCTTTCGTACAATATCGTCTGTTTCATAATGAAAACGCCCTCTCCTGAAAATGGTAATGTTTGTTGTACACAACGTCAAAACTGCACCGCATGTGGCAGGCCATGTATTTGTTTATGCAGATGGAGAGAGAGAGCACAGCATGCATTTACATGAGTAAAGCAGATTTGTGTAGGGCCCATTTACTGGACCTTGCCAGGGGCCCAGGTCATTTCTGTGGGCAGGCCTGATTCTGAATAATCCACCTCAGTGTCATTTTTAAAGAACTGTTGGCTTTGGTAAAACAAAGTTTTAAAATCCAATTGTCTACACTGTAAAAACTGAGCTCTCAAAAACATGACAAAAAGCATTAAAATTGGGGAAAAATTACTTAAAATAAGCAAAATATCTGTCAACATAACAAGAATTTTTTGCTTGCTACTTAAGCTCAAAAAAACTTGAAACAAGTAAAATTCTCTAATAAAAAGCTGTCTGGTAAGAAGAAATATCTTCTCAGACAAGAAACAAGTATATTTTGCCTTCTATTAAGATAACTACTCCTACTAAGATTTTAGTTTTTGCAGTGTTGTTTTTTGTAGTTTGGTTGAGGTGTGTGTGTCCCCACCCACAGAGTCCCCGTGTCGAGGTGAGCTGGTGAGAGATTACCACCGACTGCAGCACGGGTCCATCCTCTGCCAGACATCCAAGCCTTTCTCCTGGGTTGAATGTCAGGGTCGTTGCCAGGCAGGAACCGAGCCATCTGCCACCGTCGCTTCCTGCTGCGCTCCTCTGAGGGTGCGACGTCGGCGTCTCACTTTCACTTGCGATGATGGAACCTCATTTATGCAGGACGTGGAGAAGCCTGTGGAATGTGGCTGCAAGGAATGTGTGTAGTACTGTGGAAGTAATGGTGCACACATGCAGACACACACACACACACATCCAAACACAACACACACACACACACACATAAACACCAAGGTAAAGAGGTACACACACTGTAGGGATTCTGTCACTGATAAACAGATATTTTTGTGTTTGTTTTGTGTGTTTTTGCGCACAGATGCAGTTTTGTAACATAAGACAGTTCTTCCCTCTTTAAACATGAAATCAACGAGTCAACCTCATCGTCATCTTCCTCCTCTCCACCTGCTCCAGGCAGGAGACCCTGTGTGCTAACTAATTAACTCCAGCTCATTTTTAATACCCGTGTGTTAAAAAGCCTCTGTATGCCTTCTCGAATGCGTTTCTGATGTGTTGCTAGTTGAGTGCTGCTCTTCATTCCCCCAAAGCTGCGACGTTGAGCGACGACTGTTGCGAGAAATAAAGGTACTAATTTAAGCTGGGGACTCGTTTATGAAATAAAGTCATCATTGGTCAATCAGATTTCACGTGTTAAATATGAGCAATGTCAGACTTCGTGTGCAGGTATTTCTGAACAGCAGCACTGAGGTCTGTCAGTTTGATGATGGAGCTAATCGGTGAAATAAAAGTTTTAAATTGTTTGCTGCAGACATGACTGCTGTTTCTCTACTAGGCTCCCACACTGATGAGGGTTTCAACACCAAGTGTTCAGTTTGTTCTTTAAGGTGTGATTGAAGTAGTTCAGAAGTGACGATGTACAGCAGACTCCGATATGTGCTGATCATACAATTATGCGCTTCGCTCTGTTTCATCAGGAGATAGTTCATGCATTATTGAGTTTGAGTTTACTTATTACTTACTGAGGAATGGATGTCACGGTCAATGTAACGGCAGCATAACAATTAAAATATTTTGTAAATAAAATTTAGACAATAATTTCATGAAGGTTGTTTCTTTAGGGTTATGTCCATTTTAAATGAAGAAACAGTTGAATTGCAAATGAAACCTTTGCTCACAGTAGAAATCTTTAAATTGTAATTTTAAAACCCAGGTCATTGAGTTTTAAGGCATAATCCGAATGTAAATACAAAGGTCAACCCACCATGCACAGCCTGAAGGTCAAATGGTTCATGGGGGACAGCAGAGGGGTCATGACACATTCATGACACGGGGGGGGGCTTCTTGTACTTGTATATTTGTGAGGACCTGTTTTTATACACCATGAGGATATTTCATCAGCTTCTCAGTTTGGGACGCACGTGTAACTTTGCTTTGAGGTGTGAGGAATTAATTGCGAGACTCAAGGTGTTTTGAATTATATACAGGGATAATTGCTGATTGTGAGGCAGGTGCTGTCTGTTGTTTGTTTGAAATGTATAGATTTCAGGTGCTTAAGTGACAAACTGGCTTCTTAAAACATGCATGAACAAGGTTTTATTATGCTCACTATCTTTTATGAATCAAAGGTTAGCACGCTGCAAGTGCAAGTAAAAATATAATTACGTTTTTATAAATGAGGCTCCAGATTTTAAAGGCTGCCACAAGCTCAGAGGAAATGCAGAGTTCGTGATAATTATTATCTGTCTGTGCGTTAATTATCTGTGGGTTTGTCACTGCTAGACAGCTTTAATTGTACACATAGATATTTAATCCAATGTTGATATTCACTGGATCAAATACAGTCAGCCGGGTTGTATTTCCCATATAAGTTGTCGACATAGGTATCAATGTAGAAACACAAATACCATATTAAGACTTACCCTAAACTTTCAAATAATAAAGCCCTAAGAAAAGGTTGGAATCAGCCATATAGCTGTGATGGTTATAGGATAAGGAACACATTATTTGAATCTGGGTCCTCACAAGTATAGATGTGCAGTTTTGAGAGTGTGTGTGTGTGTGTGTGTTTGTAAATGTAAGACGCTTCCAACAACAAGACGCTGTCCCTGATAATGAGCTTCATTATACGATGATGCAGTGTGTGTGTTTGGATCAAACGCTTCCTCTCCGATTTGTCAAAAGAGCCAGTGAATGCATCATAGAAATGCCACACAGAAAATGTAGCTTTTATATATAATGACATGTTTATTTATATGGATGTGAAACTAAAATAAAGGTGCGTAATATTCATTTTTAACATGTTTATATTTGTTTTAGTCTTGAGTCTGAGTTAAATTTTCCATAAAAGCTGAATTGTCACAGATCAGATTCAAACTAATGTAGTTTTTATTATTATCATTGTTATTATTATTATTATTATAACTGCAATACATCTACACACAGTAACAGCCTAACAGATTGTAATATATATTATAAGCTTATAATACATTTGATTTTGTCACAGTATTTTTATATGTTGAAGAGGATGTTGTCACTGTTTCATCTGTAGTTTGTAGAGAAATTTGTTTTCAGTTGCCAAAAAAATGTCTCCATCCCAAACCCGCATCATCGGTGCGGGTAAAAAAGAAGAAAAAAATGAGATAGTGTTTCGGTTCCTGTTGTCTCAACTGAAAGCAGACAACAAGTAGTGCTTCTTTTTCCTATTTATTTAAATAAAGAGCTGTTTCTCCTTCAATGTTTTTCTTTTTCTTCTTTCTTCTTCAACCTTGACACTGGCTCTGGTTTTCTTGTTGTTGTTGCTCTGACCTTTGACCTCATTGTGTCACGGCTGTCTAGCATCCAGGCCGAGTCGATGGGCGATGGCAGCTCATGGAGATAGAGAAGAGAGGGAGAGAGAAGGGGAGAATGGCTAAAAGAAAGAGAGAGATGGTGGGGGTGGGGAGGGATATTAAACAGGCGAAGAAGCATGGTAGATGGAGTGACGGAGTAGGACATGAGGCTGGTTTTCAGAAGGTAGTGGGAGACCGTGAGAACAGAGGAAGATGGAGGACAAAGTAAGGAAGGATGGATGGAGAGAAAAGAGGGAGTCCTGCTGCGAGGGGGGGCAGCACTCTGAGACTGAAGCCGTTTAATGAAACTGTGATTTATGCGTCCCCTCGTAACCATAAAACATAATATATACCCCCATGGGCAATGGAGGAGTCCCTCCTCCCCCAACACACACACAGGAACACACACCCTTCCAGTCTACTCTCCAGTGAAAGCTACTGCATCTCTCCACCCCCTCCCCACCTGCACCTCTGCAACCCATCCAGCCGGCCTCCCAGCCCCCGTTCAACCTTTCTACACCACCATCTTTACCCCTTCCCCCACTCCTCTCCTCTGTTTCTCTCCGTCTTTCAGGGAGGATAAAATCATGGCAGCAGCACCTTCCCAACCCCCCAATTCCAATAAAGCCTCCATATCTTCCTACACTGACAATCTGCTGCACACAAAGGACAAAAAAATACACACACACACTGCAATAAAAAAAAATTGGCAGACTTATTGTCAGCTGCACGAACAGAAACGATTGATCATACACAGAATAAGTGAGGTGTTTGTCTCCAAACTGGATAAATATAAACAATACATCCAATTTGGCAGCCAGTGTCTGCACAAAATATAGACAATTTATTCAGTTTAAATGTTATTCTATGAGAGAGTAATTTATTCTGGGCAAATTTAGAGGAAAAGAGGAAATGTATTTAATCTCTGAGGGGAAATTGATTCATTAACTCAGAAGAAGAAAACAAATAGAGGAATATCTGACACTAATAAATTGTCTCTTTATTGTTTGCAGAGTATCTGACAAGCTGAAACAATTACACATGAATAAAAATGACAATGCATTAACATAGCACATATTTATGCAGACACTTCTGCACAATTTTTTTGCATGGCTGCTGGTTTAGAGAGCAAAGTGAAGGAACCACAGTGCCTAAAAGCGTCAGAATGTTTTCATCTAATAACTTTATTTTTATAGTACCACATTACAAAGTGCTTTATAATAAAAAAAAACATAATAAAAGCAAATATGATATAAATTTTATCAAATATTTTAAATAGACCAAATACCATCACTTATGAAAAGGCCATACAATAAAAGTGAGTCTAACCGCTAACCCAGGAAGGGAGTTCCACCTGTGAGGTTCTAAAACAGCAACAACTTGGTCGCCTTTATTGATAGGTCAAGAATCTGGAACAATTACTAGGGCCCTGCCAGAGGATCTCAAACAGCAATCACACTCAGGGAACAGAACAGATATAGGCAGGAGCCAGACCATCCGCGGCTTATTTACCAGACTATTCAAGGTAACCAGTGAAGGGCAGCAATAATTGGTGTAATGTGGTCACTTCTCTTAGTACATGTTAAAAGCCATGCTAGCAGCATTTTGTATCAACTGCAGAGTTTAGCCTCCTGATACCGGAATAAAGTGCATTGCAATTGTCAAGCCTGGAAGAGATAAAAGCTTTTCTACGTCGTCTGCAGACTAAATGACCTGATCTTGGTTAGGTGTAGTTGAGCAAAGCAGGACTGCACCCTTTAAATCACCTGAGCATCAAAGGACAATTGTTAATCAAAAATAAGACCAAGGTGGGGGCCTCTTTTCGAACATTGTAGATAAGGCAGACAGTTTTTTGATAGATATAATACAGGATGCATCCATGCCAGGCTTTCTGTACATATAATGAAATAATTAATTGGGTGTTGTAGAAATGGAAATCAACGTCACATCTACGCATGATTGCACCAAGCGTATCATGTATATGGTAAACAAGAGGGGACCCAAAATAGATCCTTGGGTTACATCCTCTCCATCACCAGTATTAATGGGATAGGAATGTGTACAGATGAGAGATAAGTTCAGTGCATCATGAGAAGTCTCCCAGCAGTCAAGGCCTATAGCAGAATAAATAAGGGATGGCTCAGGGCCCATCTGAGTCGGCCTCGTTCCACGTAAATATCCTTAATGCAAGTTTAATAGAGTCTGAGCTTTTTTAATTATAATATAATATAATATAATTATAATAATAACATTTATACAACACTTTTCAAAACAAAGTTACAAAAGTCTTTCCATGGCTGTACCAGGATTAAGATATTTCTTCTGAAAATTAAAGTACAAATACAAAAATAAAACTGAATAAAATACCCAACAATAAAATAAAATTACACATCACTATGTACCTGTGGGTGGGAAGGAAGCAGAACAGTTTCCAGTGTATTTAACGAAGGAAACACCTCTGACAGTCCTGTTGTCAGTGTATCAGTAACCTATCACTACTGAACATGTTGATCGATGTATTGATTATCTATACAGACCATGTCCCGCTCCGGTCATAATGTTGTCAGACACTTAACAATCTGAGTCTATCAGTGGCAAAACCAAATACTTTTAGAGGAAATATTTCGACTGTGTGTAATCACCCCAAAGGATTACGTTGCAGCCCATTTCACTTCTACCAACTGCAGTGCTGTCACGAAATATTGGAAATTATTGTCTCCATTAGTCACAAAAACATTGGAAAATAGGGTCTAAATATACCAAACTTACCCTATATGGTCCCAAACTTATATCTGTTTGGATCCTGGAAGGATTAAAAAGACAGGATGCCCAACCATATCTCATAGAAATTACATTTATTTTAACTCAAGGTCCACTTACTAACTTTTTCCAGGACCTTTAACTGCTGACCTTGGGTTAAGATTATTTTAATCAAATTACTGTTCAAATTCAAATTCAAATTAGCTTTATTGGCATGAATGTATAGCACCAATATTGCTGTTTCCAAGATAAAGAATTAACTTTCATGCACAGTTGTGTATTTCAAATATACCACCCATTTAAACAAAATGCATTTGTTTATTATTTATTTATTCAAAGTTATAAAATTAGCTTTGACAGATGTACTTTATGCCTCCGTCCACGAGTGTCGCTGGTGCATGTTTTCAGGTTGTCTGTCCTTCTGTCCCATTATCATGAAGGCATATCTCGAGAATGTTTTGATGGAATTTCTTAAAACTTGGCTCAAGGGTGAACTGATCAGAATTTGGTGATCATAGGTATTTTTTTGGCTATGATACATGAAGGCAATAACTCAGAGACAGAAGGGAAAATTGTGACCATATTTATTGTCGTTGTTTAGACACTGAATAGGTGACACTTCAAAGATCATTGTGACCTCAAACTATATTATTTGACGTAATTTAGGAATGAATTGGGCAATTACATGTTTTCAAACACATGTTGACCAGGACAACACAATGAGTAATCTTGTCCATTCTGCCTTTCACTTCCTGCTTCATTCTCCATGTCAAGCGTCACTGGAATCATCTGACCACAAACAATGTACTGAAGCATGCCTAGCTAATCGTGATCTTGTGACCTACAGCTAACAGAGTCTTTGCAGAGATCACATCACCCCCGTCCTTCACAAACTCCACTGGCTCCCTGTTAATTACAGGATCCATTTTAAACTTCTATTCATCGCGTACAAAGCCTCAAATAACCTGGCACTACCTCTCTGACCTCCTTCCCCACCACACAACTCTACACGTCGCCTCAGCTCCGCGGACACAACAAGACTAAAATCCATCAGGAGAAAGCGCCTGACCTGGGGTGACGGCCGCTTTTAAAAATTCCAGGAGAAATTAAAAGCACCACATTTTGTGTAGCTATACTATTGTGTAGTATTTGTCTTTACATAGGCCTAGTAATCAAAGACGTGTACCTTTTTAACCAATACATCTATGATAATCCTTTATTGATCAGTTAGACAATATATATTCACTGGAATCCTATCATCAATATATTTACGAATAATACACTTTATACCTTTCAATCAGTTCCTTCCAAGTATAATTATAACATATATGAGTCTGGACACACATGGATGTAAAGTGCAACTTGATTAGCTAGCAGAGACATACAACTGTGGGGAGGTATTACTAGTTAGTATTTAATTATTTTTTTTGACCCCATGTGGTGTCCCAAACCCAATTATGAGAATCCCTGATGTGATGGTTGGCAGCTGACAGTTGATTGACCAAACAAAGGCCTCAGATAGTGTGAGACATTACATTTCAAATGTTTCACATGCTGATGCCATCTGACAGCAGCAGAGGGCAGTAGGTATAAATACCTATAGAGAATGTGAACTACCTGAGAAGGTAAAACTAGTGTGTACACCAGACTGACACACACACACACACACACACACACACATTTGACTGCCCAACTGTCAGTGTTGCCCACTAATGCAGGGGGATTTTAACCTGCCCGTTTCCTCTCTTGTCAAGTCCTCTCTCTTCTTTTTTTCTCCTCTTGTCTCCTCTTCCGCCTTTTTTTCTTCCTGTCCCCTTGTTTTCTCAGTTCTTCCCTCATTTCCTTTTCCTCTTCTCTTATTGCTTCATCCTCCTACACTTACATTTAATTTTTCTTTACTCTCTCCATCCACTTCTGTCTTTGCTTGTTTTTGTTCCCTCCTCCTCCTCTCTCCTGTCATTGCCCCCTTCTGCACTCATCTCCTCTTATTTCCTCTCCATATTCTCTCCTCCTCTGTCTTTTCCATCAATGAATGAGCTCTTTTGTTTGTTTCTCTTCACCTCATTTCTTTCCTTTTCTCCATCTTCTTGAACTCCTTTGTTTATTCTCCCTGCTTTACTTTCTTCTTTCTCCCTCACCTCTCTTATATACATCTTTTTAAATATATTTTTCTCATCTTATCTTTTTTTTTTAAGAATTACATTTTAGTAGGGTTTTCCCCCCCAATAGATTTAGTTTGTAGGTTTGTTTTTGTAGGATCTCAGTGGATTTACCCTGAGCATTAAGTCCAGGGTTTCGCTCAGTAGATGAGCTAAGACTCTCGCCTGGTATCATAAAATAAATCCCATATATATTTTTCTGTACCACTGTAGTATGTTTGGGGACATTTCTTTAATCCACTGGAACAAAATTAACTGTCTTGCTTTAACTGTCAAGCAAAAACATCACGGTTAATGTACATGTGTAAATTGGAGCAGATTTCCTATATTGTTCCAATATATTTTTAAAAAACTGACAACTAGAGATAATGAAACTAAACATCCAAAGACGAGACACTGGAGAAACTGCTTGTCTTTTCACCCTAAACTATATTTCGTTTCACAAAAGGTTTTTGCACTTGCTTTTAAGTTTGCACCTCATGCTTTCTCACATCTCACAGTCACCTTTCTTTATCTCTCTCTTTTTGTTTCTTTCGCTTTTACTTTGCTGTTCTTTCCTTTGCTCATCTTGTCTTTGTGTCACTTTGGTGTCATTTACACTTTTCTTTCTTATTTCTACTATTATTTATTTTTGTTGTCCATATTTGTTCTCATCCAGTTCCCCCTTTTGTTTCTCCTTTTTCTGCTTATTTATTTAATCTTTCTATTCTTGCATACACTTTATTTTTATTTATTCCATTTCACTGAAGCCTATTTTCCCTATTTTCTTTTTTTGTTCTCCCCCTATCCTGCTCTCCATAGTTTTCTTTGTTCGTCTCTCCTCATCACCTTCTTCTTCTACTTCATCTTTGTTCTCTCTCCTCTTCCCCTCATTTTCCTCCCCCTACACACTCCTTTTCTTTCTCCTCCTTCCTTTTCCTCTCATCCCCTTTCTTTCACTTGTCTCTTGCTCTCCTTTGTTCATCTTTCTTCTCCTCTGTCATCCTCTCTCCTCTTTTAATGTTATCTTCTTCTTTGTTCACCTAACTCCTCCCCTCTTCCCCTCTTTTTCCTCCCCCATCCACACACTCTCGTTCTTCCTCCTTCTCTCCTCTCCTGTCGTGCCGGCCTTTCTTGCCGTGCAGCAGATGTGCTTTTATTGATATGATCATGGTTAGTGGTCTCCAGGTACTCATTCGATCCAACGTATAACCTCCTGCAGCCAGAGGCCCAAAACACACACACACACACACATACGCCCTGAGGCCACTGCATGTCTTGGATACCGTGAACTGCAAGAGTGGAAAAAAGTAAAAAAAAGAGAGTAAGAAGAGGAGAGAGGAGGAGGATGAGATGAACGTAAACAAAAATAAGAAAAAAAAGATGGAGGAAGTGAAAGAAAGGATGTAAAAAGAAGTTAGGAAAGGAGGTTGGGTAATAAGTGACAGAGAAAAAGATGGGGGAAGGGATTTTAGAGTGCCGGAGGCAAACTGAATATTTCAAGCAGTTGCCAAAAGGAGTCGAAACTACCAAGGTGACCTGGGAGGAGTTCCTGTTGGAGAAAAAAGACAGAAATATAAAAAAGGTTGCCATCAGTCCCCCATAGAACGATGTTTCAATCATTTTCAATTAGGTTCGACCTTGTTGAACATTTGCTCTCCTTTCAGTGTCAAATGAAGTTGCATTGTGAGGTTTTCATTCAGCTCCCTGACAAGTTCACGTTTTTTTTTCTGTGATGACCACATCGCAGAGGTGATTAAGATTTTCAACGAGACATGTGTAGGCTTGACTGTTTGTGGTGAGGTCTCTGGAAATGTTTCAGTTTTACTGTCTCAAGGTTCATGAGGGCTCCAGATTGAAGTTGTTTTATCTTCAGTTCAGCCACACTGAGACGGCCTTACAACACAACGAAGCGCAACGAGGAGGAAAGTTATAAATGTGTATTGAGGAAGATTTTTATTGTCTATTTTATGTCTTGCTTTTGTGTTTTATTGTTTGGCACTTTGTGACATGTGAAAATGCCATATAAGTTAAATTACATAATGATTTCTGCTATTTTCGAACCAGCTTTGACATGAATTAACACTGAATAAAACACGAGGTAGTAGCTCAGCAGAACAAAAAAAGAGATTTTACTGTGAAGAATTCTATATGATTACACATCCAATTAGATATATAGATCTTTTTAAATGATATGAGTTAATTGAATACTTTGTTACATCTGTACCCAAAGATGCCGTATGATAAACTGGGTCTATTATTGGTGATGTTTTAAGACTTAAGAACAGTACTTTATTGAGTCTAACTACATATTTTATTAAATGACATAAGCTAAATATCTCAAATGCATCACAAGTGTAGCCTTACCAAGACACTATGAAATTAACCCACTTATAATTTAATTTCCAATAAGCAATAGTTGATCAAACATAGAGTAATTAATATATAATATATCACCAATTGTTCAACGTATAAGTAGAAAGACTAAAAATATAAGTACATACACATTATTCATTTAATTTGAATTCATACAGTTTGCCATGATCATGATGGCAACAAGCTCTTGTAGAAGCTATCTACCACTTTCCTTCAAAATAAAAATTTAATGAATTCAGCAGAGGATAAATGCTAAGAAGCTGAAAAATAATAACTTTATTTATTTTAACTTTAAAAATATACAATTACAATCATAACAGTTACAAAGACAACAATAAAATAAGACATAGCATGCACAAATTAAAATGAAATTACATTAAGAAGGCTAAATAAGTTTTCAGGCGAGACGTAAAGGAAGACACTGACTCCGACATCCTAATGTAATTAGGCAGATCATTTCACAGCCTTGGGGCCCTTACCGCAAAGGCTCTATCTCCTCTAAATTTCAGCCTGGACTCAGAGATGCTCAGGAGACCCCTGCTGGAGGATCTCATGCTGCGTAGTTCAGGTTCATAAGGGGTTAAAAAGTCATGAATATATTCTGGAGCCAGGCCATTAAGACCTTTAAAAATAGTCAATAAGATCTTAAAATCAATCCTAAAACACACAGGGAGCCAATGTAAAGAGATTAAAATCTGAGTGATGTGGTAACTGAGTATTGTCCGCATAGCAATGGAAGGGAATGCCATATCAACAGGTAACATCACCAAGGGGGGAGCATGTAAATTGAAAACAAATTAGATCTGAGAATTGATCCTTGGGACACACCGTAATAAACAGGAGAAAAGGTGGATTTAAAGTTATTAATAGACACATAGTACTTCCTGTGAGATAAATATGAGGCAAACCAGTCCAATACTGTGCCAGAGATGCCCACCCAGCACCTCAGTCTATCTAACAAGATGCCATTGTCATTTGTGTCAAAAGCAGTGGACAAGTCTAATAGCACCAGAATTGAAGACATGCCAGGGTCCGTGTTCAATAGCAGGTTGTTGGTAACTTTTAGGAGCGCAGTCTCTGTGTTGTGGTGTGGGCGGAAACCAGATTGAAATTTAAGAGCAAATATGTATCTAGACTGTCCATGATTTCAAATAAAAACTTTGTAGGCATAATGTACCAGGGGCTGGTGGATGCTTTCAACTTTGACAGAGTCTCAGTGAGTTCCAATAAATTAGTTGGGCGGAAGTAGCTCCAATGATCCTGAGCTGGTTGGTCCACACCTAAATAGACATGGTGAGGGCTAATGCTAGATCTTATTTTTTCCACCTTTGTCAGAACGTGAGCAAGGAACTTTTCACAATCACACTGTCAGCTGGGGGACGAGTAGGATTTACTAAGAGATCAACAGTGTTAAAGAGTAATCCAGGCTTGTGCTTGTTGGTAGTGATAAGATTAAAGAAATAGTTTGTTCTAGCATTCACTGTACAAATTCTGAGCCTCGACCCCAACGATGTTGTGTTATCACATTTGACATTTTCACAGTTCTAATAAAATGCATTTTGTAGCAATGTCTTCAAGGTGAACTCAAAACCTACTCACATATACAGTTCATTATAAATCTTGTCAATCTGCAACCATTAATAAAAGTCTTCATGTTTATGGGAATTATTGAATGATTTCCACATAAATAAGTTTGTGGCTGTTTTTGTTGCATTTTGTGACATTTTGCTGTCATTGTAAATTCTAATCAATCTAGCTTTGCCTCCAAACAACCAAAACACCCCAAAGGCATTGCAGTCAAAAACTCCTGGAGCTTCAGTAACTAATATAATAAAAACAGTGAATTGATTGTTAAAATTGTTGGCGATACATATTTTTTCTTGGTCTACCAATCGATTAATCAATTAGTATATCTCCATGAAATCTTACTGAACGCCGTATATCTGCAGCTGTAACAATGCATGAATAATTCATGTCCTATATGGTGGGTGAAGGGTAAAAGACAAGTGCATGTGTAAAGCACCTTTCGAACATGAAGGCAAGTCAAAGTGCTTAAGATGAGGAATTAAACATTTAAAATGAAAATCAGACGCATATTTTTTTTTAAAGTAGGTTAACGGTGAAGTGAGTTGAGGTGATTCACCCTCCGCTGCTCCATCAGTTTCTGAATCGGAGCTTGTTAAGAGCAGCCGTCCTTGGTGTGGCGCAGCTAAACGCAGCTCAGACAGGCCTGGGGAGACGACCGCATGGGGCTGGCGCTGAGTCTTAATTGAATGGAGCTGATGCAGTTCCATTAATCAGTAATGGGGAGCCTTGCTGGGCCCAGCCACCACACACCACAGCAGGAGGGGCTACTGATGGGGCCTCTGACATTTTCACAGCAGTCAGTGTGTGTATGAAAAACAGAGAGAGAGGAGGGAAATGTGCTCATGTGTCAGGAGTAAAGGTTGGACTGAGGAGATATTTTATATCAAATACAGTACATTTTTTCAGAGCACATTTCTGTCATGCACTGTGCTGGAGGACACAATGAGAGCCATTAAGGCTTTTTATCAAAAGGTTGCTACGTTTTTGCTCCATCATCTTGCACTGAAAAGAACAGCAGCAGCAGCAGCAGCAGCAGGCAGGCAGTTAATAGCTAGTTTAAATGCCAGAAAAGAAATATCTGTTCTCTCCAGTGTCCTACTATATCAAGTGCTAAAACAATTAGTTGATTAATTGATGTGTAGATGAACATAGAATTGTTTTACTCATTTACAGACCAAAATTACTAAATGTGTTAGTTCCAGTTTCTCAAATGTGAGGATTTGCAGATTTTCTCTGTTTTTATCAGAGTAAATTGAATATGTTGACATTTTAGACAAATGGTGACAGAAAATAAGAAATCTAAAGACACCACAGTGGGCATTTTAACTATTTCCTGACCTTTTGTAGTCTAATTTATAATAAGTAAATTAAATCAACGGATGAATCAATAAAGCAGATTTTGCAGTTTCTATTTACATTAGTTCTGCACATGGTGATGCACAACCATTAAAACACAATTTGATCTATTCTCCTGAAAACTTCATATTGTCCAATTATTCTTCATAAATTAATAAATTATAAATTTAGTCTTGAACTGAAAGATATTTATATAATTCTTATTTATAGGATGTGTGTGTGTGCATGCTGTTGCATAAAATTTAATTTTAACAAACAACTTTTGTACATGTTCTGGTAATACTCTGCTTTACAAGTAAAAATAAAATCACTACTAACATTATTGATTCATTTATGAGGTTGCAGCGAAACGTATTTTCATTATCAGTTAATCTGCTGATTATTAATTTGATTAATCCGTGGGTCTAAAAAATGTATGAAATAGTGAAAAACACAGCTTAATGCAATACAACCTTTGTAAGTGAAAGCCAATAAGAGTAATTATATTAAAACACCTCTTAAACAAGCATAAACATTTCTATAAATTGATGTCATGATACTTAATTAACCCATATTGCCGAGCTACAGCAGAAAGCTGCTCAATGGTGTCAACCATTTGGTGCCTTTATGTTGCTAAGACACTGTAAAATGTAGCTCTAGTCTGAATGTCTCCAGGATGGACAGCAGTAATCCTCGCCATCTATTTTGGCAATAGATTAGTTTTTCTTGAGCAATTTTTTTGATGAAAAAATGTCCACATTCTCTGATTTCAGCTTCTCAAATGTAAATATTTTCTGGTTTCTTTACCCCTTTATGACAGTTGGCTGAATATATTTGGATAGTGGACAAAA
>JAPMOB010223243.1:0-29679 GCA_029875015.1 Lepomis gibbosus | reverse complement strand
GGAGAGAGAGAGAGAGAGAAATGCACAGAGAGACTACATAGCTAAGGGGATAAAATGACAGATGGTGTAAAAAGAATAGTAGAATTGAAAATGTGTGCAAGAAATTTAAGTAATGATTTAATTACCTGAGTGAAAAGTATTTCATTTGTCTTTTGTAAGGAAAAACAAAATCATCCATATCTGTCTAAAGCATAAATGAAGATCAGAAAACCAGAAAAAATAATAAATATAGTATAAAAGGGGTATTCAAAAGGGGTATAAAATTCAGAGGTCCAGTTAGAGAAAATTTCCTGAAGCAAAGGTCTGGAATATCAAAACAACTACCCTGGATTATCATTCAGTACCATAATGTATAGTTGTATCAACTTAGCCTATGTTTTTAGTGAACAACTGACTGTCAAATTAAATATTTCAACAATATTTAGGTTACTTTCAGTTTTTAGATGTGATAATAAATTCTAAATTTAAGTAAATTAAAGGCTACATTTAAAAAAATACACAAGTTTTTAAATGTGCATCCTAAATTAAAGTGCTTAATTTCAGAAAAAGTGTAGTCTCAACCAATTTTGTAATACACACACAACACATCCTAACTAATGAACAGCTTTACTACCTCCTCTTCCCTTTCATTCCCGCTTATATATCACTTCCCAACTTTCTCCTGTTCATTGGGAAACAGGAGCTGTTGCTTCTCTTGGGAGCTAGGATTGGAGATCTGAAATATTGTGAGTGTAAACTGCTCTTGGGAAGAATGTGCATGTGAGAATCTGTACATTCTTGATTAAAAGCCATGTGAAATCTCTTTTTCACTCACGGACTTGACTCGCAGTGCCTATCAGAGCAGCATCACGTTGGTCTGTGACTTTCCTGGGCCGCTAAACCAGTACAGTATATGCCAGAAAAGTTGCGCTGGTTAAAAAAGAAACGCTCCGTCACACGGTTGTAATTCTCAGTAATAAATCGGCTATTAGTCCGGGTCTGGAGAGGGTGGCGGACATTAATTACTAAGGTGGTAGATCAGAAAACACCCATATCATTAATTTCTGGAACAGTTAACATGGGTCATTTTGAAGACATTGGGAACCTACATAGTGTTTTAGTGACAGTATGAGGAGCTGTTGCTCTAAGATGAGATGGTGATCTTGTCTTTTATGTGTACAGCCATATCTCCATGCTCTCAAAGTCCATTCAGTTTGCAAGCATTAACTCACTATACTGTTTTTCAGTCGTTGAACTTTTTCATTCTAAAAGTGCAGCCACATATATTTTGCAAAGAAATCTGCAGAGTCTCAAAGGATTTCACCTTTCACTCTACATCAAAGAACATCACAAATACTGATGTAACTTTATGTTTTTTTTGTTAGCACTAGTGTTGCATAGAAAGATTCCCATAAATTCTCCTTGTGTTTTCTTTAAAAAATTAAATAATTATAAATTAAAATGTTGGTTTTTATCCATTTTTATTACAGAAAGTCAGAAAATTTCATGGTTTGTAGAAAGAAACCACTCAATGAATTGAAACCACAGCCAACATGTGTTTTTTTTAATTATCAGAAAGACAACATGTAAAATGTATGGAGACAGTGCATTAGTCTGTGCATACTATACAATTTGTACCAGCCGAGCTCGCGCAAGCAAACTACATTATGTATTGGTACTAATGCAACGGCACTGTTGAACAGGTCGACTGTAAAGCACAAAGGCATGGAGAAAAATACCATTTGTGCATATGCAATCCTCCCCTGTCTAACTAAGGGCTGAGAAAGAAAATGTTGATTGAAATCCTCATCAGATCCTCAGCCAGCGGGCGCCTCAGATTGTAATAGCCTCAGGAATGAAAGATCTGAGCTGCAGATACGCTTCCCCCTTCTGACAGGAGTGGCTTCTTTTGAAAAAAGTGTCTAAGAGTCTGGTATCTGCTGATGGCATTTCTACAGAGGTGGTCTCACAGATAGAGCATTTAGTACTTTTAGCCCACATGTTCATTTTAAAGTGGACATCTTTAAGTTTCTGAAACTTTTTACTTTGCTTTGTTGACATCTTTGACACTAAGTTGTCTTTACTGTGGACTTTCTGCAATGCCCTCAGCTGTCAATCAAAACTGAGGCATCTTCTCATTAGGATTTTTTCATTGGTAAAGTTCATGGTATCTATAAGTAAAAAAACAGGAGTGTAAAGTACAGAACAAAATGGCATATGAAACCAGGATGACAAAAGTCAGTTGAATCATTTTTGACCATGGTTACAGGTTAACAGGAGTACTAGAGTCTGTGTTGTGACTGCTTGACACAAAAACATGAGAAGAAAGCTGCAGATTAAAAGACATGGTTACAAACCAAGAGGCTTACAGGTAGACAGGATGAAATCTACTTGGAAAACACTTCCCCTCTGACCGTCTGAATACCATCCAGCACGAACACAGCAGGGAAAAAAAACTAAATAAAGTGCAAAAGAAAAAAAAAAACAGGAAGCAGCACAAAAAAGCTTTTTCCATCCCCCTCAATTGCTGCAGAGCCCCAAGGGCCCCACGGGTGACAACAGCTCTCTCCCAAATATGAACCTCGCCTCTTCCTCGCCCGTAAGTTGAGGATAAAAGGTTAGCCCTCCTACCTGAGTGTGCCTGTGTTTGTATTCGCCGGCCTCTGGGGAGAGATTTCTCGGTTTGCCTTTAGTGAGCTAGCATGTCTTAGCACGATTTAAAAGCAGCATACACACCCATTTTCATCCCCCACCAACACATCCAAAACCTTTTGTTTTCCCCCTTTCAAAAGAAGAGTGAAGTGACGACACAGGATTTAGGTGGGCGGCCAAGGGCCCAGTCTGTCTCTTGGAGATAGCTCCCCTGACTTATAAAGATTTGTCACCAAATGGCTGCCAACAGGACACATAGGGCATAGCGGCTGTGGAGAACAACATCGACCTCTGAGTTTTTAAGCTGCGTTTCAACTCTGTGTCTAGCAATTTCAGCCAGAGGTCACGTTGGCTCAAAGATGCACCGAAATGTGCTTTGCTTAAGATGCTTCTGTAATGGCCATGTACTGGAGCTCAGCCAGGAGCCATCCTGAGAAACGAATTGGACCCAATCCCTGTGTCAGGCTGAGTGGCCCAAATCTCCCTACCTGACAACATGTTTGATTTAGGGACATGGCAGAGGGACATCTCCTCAGGGACAGCCTGTGCATCTCTACCTGCAACTCCATCGCTGCCAAGCTGCCCCATGAATAACTTTTGGTGAGGAGTTTTATTAAAATGAACTGCATTAATAATATTTTTACTTGTAGTCTTTCTTTGTTGCTTTCTGTGTCAGATATCTAAACACAGACACACAGAAGGTGCAAATGCACTTCTATCCTCATGAGAATCTTTCATTGACTACTTTTAAAATGAAGTCTAAGCTCAAAAGATCATATGTTTCTAACTTTAACTGTGGAAGAACACAACAGTATTTTGCATACAGATTTACACAAGAAATCAGAACTTAATATACTAAACATTAAAACTGCATCTTGTGATTTATTGACCACTAGGGGACAGAAAGACCCATTGGCAGTTGTTATGGCTAACTTGTTAGCAAAAGGTTGCCTTATCATTCATCTGTCATGTGTGTGTCTACCATACACTTTGTTAGCTCTGGATTGGTCCCCACCAACTCCTAAGAAAACTATCTGGCTCTTTAACTTCTAGACCGTCTCATCAGCTACATGCGGTCTTTATCAAACATGTGACAAACAAGTTTGGGGCAGATCTGACCACATACAGTCCAGCTACACTGTTTCATCTACTTTTCATTGCAAAGCATCACAAATCAACGCCATGGACATGCCCTTTGGCGACACCTCACAGGTATTACAATATAGCATCAATATGGTCTAACAGCTTTTCTGAGACAGTTTTGAGACAAATCAAATCAACCTGCTAGGAGGAATACATCACAGTACTGTATAAAATGCGTCATTTCCTGTTGCCAGTAGGTGGTAACTGGGAGTATATATTGTCATGTAGATATCTTCAGGGTGGGAATTATCAAACCTGTGAAGGTATACATATATATATACAGTCCATTTACAAACCACTCTGTTTTCATGGCAAAATTCAATGCCATGCCGCGGACACGGCGTTTGATGAATCCTAAAAAGCGTTGCAGTCATCGGGGCTGGTTTGTTGGAATCTTGTAGGCGGCACTATAGAGCCCCCTGGTCACGCCTGAGCCCAGTTACTGCAGAACTTTGCAATTTTTGCCAGTCTTAATGTGTGTGCAAATATTAGTGATGTTTCAAGTAAAAGTAATAAAGGCCATGAGAAATGTGCTTCCGCAGTAGAACATTAAAAATCCTTGCAAAAACAATAAGTTCCTTGCAATAGGTGCTCGGGCCCTAATTAGCTAAATGAGGCTAAAAGCTACATAAGGTTGCAGGTGCTTACGGTGTTTATTCTCAGTGAGTTTGGCTCTACACTCTTAATTGTCAATTAGTTTCTGTGATAATATCAAAAATATCACATAATAGAGCTTAATCTTTCTTTAACAAGCTTCTTAAAGAATGGCCAAAATTACCTTGCTGTTTAAAAATATCCACACTGTGCACTTCTAATCATCAGTCCTTTGTTCACATGAATAGAGGTACAAACACAGACAGAGGTAGACACATAGTAAGCTCTGGAGTAAGTCATGCCCTTCCTCACAGCTGGGGGCCTCCCGCTCTCACCGGTGTTCTAAAATGACTTTGTTAGCGAGATGAAGCTTTTTCTCCAGCCGCTGTGAAGCTTCAGGTATGGCTGAGTGCAGCTTAATGAGGCACCCTGCTTAACCTCTCCCTCACCTTCATCGTTTTTCATCTCCCTCAGCAGCAGGACGTCACGGCCCCCTTTCCCCCAACCCTCTGGGGGAAAATTCATCATCTGACAATTTGGGAGTTTTTGGGAAAAATTGCTGTGTCTTCTTGCTGTGCTCTCAGCCAGCCTTTAAAAGTTTGAAAGATTTTCTCAGCAGAGTGTTCCAACACTGAAACTTTGCTTTTTATCCTAAAAACAAGGTGTTGCTAGTCTGTCTAAATCCAATCTATCTTTGTCAAATATCATTTCTAGCCTCCGAGGGTCGTGACTCTAGCTTCTTTACCCGTGGAGGGCCGTGGCGCCCTGGCAACCATCACCAAGTCGGTCCTGCAGGTCGACGACCCTGACAACCCAGCTGATGTCCTGGTCATGGTCCTTGAACCGCCCCGCCATGGCCGGCTGACCCGTCTCCATGGCGACCGGGCACTCAGCCGATTCAAGCTAGAGGAGCTGTCACGGGAACAGATCCAGTACATCCACGATGGCTCAGATGGGACAGAGGACGGTGTGGTGATGCAGGTCAATGATGGGCACAGCTATAGGAACATTCTCCTTCAAGTCCACATCAATCAGAAGGTAGGATGGATACATAGGGAGGATGGGAGATTAATGGATTAATGCTGATGTTTGATATTTATATAGCGATGTCATCCTTTCAAAATTCCAAAATTAGCAGCTGCATTCATCCACCGATCCTGCATCTAACCTTCAAGATCCTATTAGTTTATTGTAACACAAGTCTAGAGTCTGTTAACCAACTAGAGCTAGAACTAGAATCTTTTAACCTTTTTTTGCTTTTTGTAAAAGAAGCCACATTGCATCACTGGTCAAAAAAACATGGCTAAATTCAAGGCTTACTCTAAGTCCACAACTAGATGCTGCAATGATCAAACATTTTTCAAAATCTGAAATAGAAATAAATAATAAAAACAACAATAAATATACCAACAAAATGTAAGCATCTCTTGGTGTTTCATGTAGAGTCATCCTGCTCTTTAATGGCTCAGTTCAAACATCTCTGCGCAGACAAAAAACCTGTATCGATCCTCTATTAATACTGGATGACGGTCTCTCCTAGATGTTACACAACTGAGCCAAATTAGTGTGCTGCACCTCAAAGCTCCAGCGTCTCTTTACCAACTATGGTTTTCAGACTGTCACTCAAAACAGTCAAGAAAAAAAGAGCAATTGATTTTTTTTTCCAAACAGACCATCCTTGATGCCAAAGAGTAGAAGTTCACAAAATAATGCAGTAAAAAGTGAGACTGCAATAAGTGCATCCACTGACAAGTTCACACAGAAATCACTTGTCAGTGAAATAACATTGCAACATCCCCTACATATCTATAGTACTTTGTGTGGTATGCATGCAGTGGAGTGCATAAGTGTCAGTTATAAAAACATTTTCAGTTGCCAAAAAAGAAACAGGTATTCTATTAGTATGGACAATATTTAATACATTTTTAGGTACAATCAGCACTATAATCAGAATTTCTCTATCCAGTTTAGTTATAATAGATTTAAAATCAATGAAATACTAAGCCTTATGCATGTTAGATTTATTTAAATAAGCTTAATAACTGATTTGTATATGTTTCCTCCAGAGGTTTATAGTTCAATAGCCAGGGAGAGAAAGATATGGAATAAAAACCCTGTTTCTGTCGGACATGGATTTTGAAAAGCATTATATGTAGAAGTGGTAAGAAGTGGATTTCTGTTCCTATTGTTTTAAGTTTGCTACACAGTTGAGTTACATTATTTATTCTCTGACTTACTGAAGTCACTGTGTCTAATCATTTTTGACATCTCCTGTGTTCCTCTAAACTCCTTTAATTGCCTCAACTTTAGTGCTCATCACACTGATTCTACTTGACGTCTCCACACAGTGTGCTCTGTTGACTTTATCCCTAAAAATAGTTGAGTGGAGGCACAGACTGATCCCTGCATATTTACCCACCGTTATAGGAAGAGCAGGTCAGGCTTTTAAAATGGCAGCCAATGTCCCTCCTCTGTCATCGCTTCTGGTGAAGTTTTTATGGCAAGGAAGCAATCATCTGGAAACAAGCACCAGCCTCCGTGTACAAAGGTGGGAGGGGTGGAGAACTGGCACACAAACACAGAACGAGAGACAAGGCAGGACCTTCTTCCAATATTCCAGGATGCATGTCGAAGTGTCCTTGGGCAAGATACTGAACCCCGAAATTGCCCAGAATGGCTGTTCCATCAGTGTGTGAATAGGTGAATGTGACGTGTAGTGTAGTGTAAAATGGCTTTGAGTGGTCGGAAGACTAAAAAGGTGCAATACAAATACAGACCATTTACCATTTTGATCCACACACACACACACAACTGACAGACTGATTTACATGCACACATGAATATACTGAGAGAAACATTTCCAATATATTTTTTATACCAGTTCATATTTGGGGAGAGGCACTGGTTTGGATGTAGAGTGGGTCGCCCACTTATCAGAAGATCAGCGGTTCTATCCCCTGCTCCTCCAGTCTGCATGTCACAGTGTGCTTGAGCAAGATACTGAACCCCAAATTGCTTCCAAATTGAATCGGTGTGTGAATGATTAGTTTCTCCTGATAACCAGTTGGCACCTAGCACATGTTGGCTTCTGCCATTAGTTTATGAATGCATTTGAGGTGCATGTGACAATGTGAATGATCGGGACTAGAAAGCTGCTATACAAGTCCATTTAATATCTTATTATAAGTGAAAGCAGCAGGTAGAGTGTAATTATGTCTAATCATGACCCATAAACTATATGTAAAAATACATTTACTTTTTTGGTGATGTGCATTATGTCTTGATGCCTAATAAATATTGACAATAATAGATCCTCTAAAAATGTCATGAAACATTCAGAAGCCTTTTTATAGCAAGTCTCAAGTCTTTATTAGCAAAATGCAATCAAGTTGGAAATATGAAAACTCACCACCAATCCAATGACACTGCAAGGATTACTGCAAAATGTATTGTTATGGTAGTGTTTATACACAATCTCAGACCAGGTCCCTTCCGTGCAGTTTGATGAAATATGAATACAATTGTGCCATTCTACATGGTTCAATATAGAGACAAAAAGGCAAAGACTCTCTTGAGTCCTCAAAATAATACTGAGCACAATGAAAGAAAACATTGAACTCATTTGTTTTCTGTTCTTACAATAAGTTTTTATTAACTCTGCCACACTCTGGCTTATAGGATTAGAAATTAAATACATAAGCTGTGTAGTTTTGGTGTTCCAAAAGCCTAGTTTCCAAGCAGTAGATCTCAAGTTAAGCCTCACAGCTTTAAGTCAAAGTCAATTCTCAAGTCTTTATTCTTGTAACTTGTCTGACACACATACTACATCTGCCTTACGCACACACTTCAGATATTGCTCCAAAGATGTATTTTACTTCTTCTGACGTTCTCTCTTGAGTCAGAAAAAGTAACTTCACTTAAACTTGATACAAAACAACATCTCACCTCATTGCTTGGCAGTTATATTTTTGTCCTTTTCGCAGAGAAACTTTTCAGTTATGTTTTTTCTGCTCACACGGTCATTCAGTTTGGTTGTGGAGGGCAGCTCTGTTTGTCTGGCTACATACAGATGGTGTGCTTCAGGCTCAACTCCTCTGCGTTTTCCCCTTTCTGGAAATCAATATCATCCCACTCACACACATAGCAGCATCCGTTTACTGTAAAATGTCCTGATGCTGCATTCTGCCATGCGTTAGACAGAGCAGGATGGACAGCATGATGGAAAGCTGAGAGAATGCCCTTGATTTATGTCGAGAGTTGGGGCAGTTCTGATATGGCAGGTTGTTCCACGGGTTAGGGGCAGCTATATGGAGGTTTTTGGCACCGATTTACCTCCATACAACTACACCAAAAGGCTCGATCGCCTCTAGTTTTAAGTCTGCTTCTGGGTACATCCAGGAGGAGGAGATTGGCAGATCCCTGCACTCTAGCTAGAATGTGAAGGCGAAGAAGCTCCGTTAGGTAAAGCAGCGCTTATCCATTAAGACATTTAAAAGTTACAAGTAAGATTTTAAAATCAATCCTGCAATGAACAGTAAGCCAGTGGAAGGAGCGCAACACAGTTCCCTCTTTTCTTTCCTGTCAAGAGGCGGGCAGCAGCATTTTGGACTAACTGCAGGCGTTAGAAAAGTCAAGACAGCAAGTTACTCACCCGTTAATCACCCTCTCTAAACCTTTATGGGGGAGATAGGCTTTGACCTTGGCTATAGTTCTCAAGATCTAACAGTGGCGAATATCTGTTTATCAAATTAAAAAGCACTGTCCAATACAACACCAAGACTCCTCACAGTTGAGCGATTATTTGAAGTTAAAGGGACAAGAGAACCTATACATCAAGCAGTTCAGGATGTCCAAACACTATGACCTCTGTCTTGTCTCCGTTTATGTTGAGGAAGTTCAGGTTCATGCTTTTGTTGATGTCCTTTATACAGTCAAGCAGGGGCTTCAGTGAGCCCTTTGTTTTTACATTTAGGGGTGAATAAATTCGAATATCGTCTGCAAAACAGTGGATAGAGACCTCGTACTTCTCAAAAATAGAAGCCAGAGGCCAAGGCCTAAGTGCAGTACCTTTAATTCCTACGCAGTTTTCCAACCGTGACAGGAGGATTGAGTGGTCAGTATCAAAGGCAGCAGTGAGGTCTAAGAGCAGTAGGACAGCTGAACTAAAAAAGCTGAAATATAAAGACATTAAAAACTCTTGTAAGTGCAGTTTCAGTGCTGTGACGGAGATTGAAACCATACTGGAACTTACTGAACATACAATATGATTAATTAAAAATGTCTGCAGCTAGGTAAAACTACTTTCTGCAGGACTTTAGATAAGAAAGACAGTTTAGAGATGGGTTTGAGATTTTCCTTTTTTAAGAGAGGCAACAGAACAGCATGTTTAAATGCAGACAGAACATAACCAGAGACAAGACAGGTATTTTTCAATGACAAGAATACATGATCCAAAAGTGCCTTCTCAACAGCAGCAAGAGAGCACTCCACCTACTGTAAAGGAAGCTCTACTCACCAAAATCTCCATTCTCTTGTGTTTTCTTAGTTTTCTCTCATATACTGCATCACAGAGCAGCTGTCTGTGGTAAACATGAACACGCTGTGTGCGGTTTACTGACGTTACCCCACAGGATTTCTGGATATTCAAGTTCAAACCACCCACTACTATGTGGAACTAAGTTGTCTATTGTAGCTCTAACACTGTAGGCATCCTGCTGAGGAAGCTGCAAACTTAAAGAGGAGTGGCATGGAAGAGAGCAGTGCAACAGAAGATAAAAGCTAAAAGGCGATAAAACCCCAAATCTACTTAAAGAACCCACTATGTAAATTTCATGAACTCTGACTGCTTTCACAAAGTTTGAAAATAAAATCCTGAGTGATAATTGGCTCCGCCTGGATTTTAATAAACAGAGCCAAAGAGTCCCTAGATTTCAGGCCATGTCACTCTTTGTATTTCCAAGGCCATCATCTAGGCTGCAGCAGTGGCTTTCTGATGCCAGGCTGTGCCGAGGACAATAGGCTGCCTGAAAGTTGGATTACTGAGCTCCAAAGCAGAAGACTAATCAGGCCAATAATGACCCTCTGATCGATGGGCTTTCTCTCCACTGAATCTGAGCTCTGAGCTGAGCTGGAGCTCTGCTGAATAGGAAGCAGGACCCATGGCTTTCAATTACTGTCTCAGGGAGAACACTTTGAGCCTCTGAAAACCCCCTGGGCTCTCCTGTTCCCCAGCAGAAATGGAAGGGAATTAAATATTTTTTTTAGATCAGCCGTCCAGCTTTGGAAGACTAATAGCTCAGTTCTGTTATCAAGCAGAAGACGGAGGCTGCGTGGTTTTTAGTTCCTCTCCTGCTGAGCACTTGTCTTCATTGTTGTTACAAATTTTTTATATGGTAGGGTTTTCTTTTTTAATTACATTCTATATATAACGAGTTTCTGATTACATTTTAGATTGCTCTGATTTGTTTTTGTTAAGCCGGCGCCCAGTGTTGCACAGCTCGATGTTTACTTTTGCCACACCCTCTCTCCTTTTAGACACCATGTCGGCATGTCTGAGATTAAATTAGAATTTGATGTCGATAAGGATTCAATCTCCATTCTTTGACTTTCACTTACTGTTTGACAACTCCCTCAGCTTGGTGTTTACCCCTCTCCCAGTGAAATTATGAAAATATGAGAGATGACAATGTCATTGTTATTACAACAGCATGCCCATCACAGCTGGCAGCTAGCCGATTTTTATGGATGACGACACTTTCATCTTGTCAAAGTCATTTATTTCTGTTTTTGTGGACTGCAGCCAACTCTCAGTCCAGCATCAACTCGATTTACGGCCCGTCTCGGACCTGCTGGCTAAGAGCCCTTTAAGGGTGATTATGCATAATTACATTTACATATATTCATTTAGCTGACGCTTTTATCCAAAGTGACTTACAATTGCTATACATGTCAGAGGTCACACGCCTCTGGCGCAACTAGGGGTTAAGTGTCTTGCTCAGGGACACAATGGTGGATGGGTCACAGTGGGGGATTGAACCTGGGTTTCTCACACCAAAGGCAGGCGTCTTTTCCATTGCGCCATCACCACCCAAGTTTGATACATTTGTCCTCAAAAGTGCTATGGCTAAGGAAAATAATGTTATTTTGTTTTTTTCCCTAAAATGTATTTTGGCCATTGTTTTAAAAAATATTTTATAAATAATATTATGTTAATAAAATTATTTTCTGCAGCATCGGCTGATCACCTAGATTTATCCCACCAACAACCCCTCGCCTCCCAAAAGGAAACAAAAAATATTTTTATTGAGTCTGAAAGGGAAACATGTATTTGTTTTACCTTGGACCCTATTTCCCAATTTTTCTCTGTCTCAGTGATTAATTGGGAACATAACGTTTTGACATTTTTATTGTATTGAGTGAGCATGCTGCAGCTGGAAGACGAGTTAGGAACATGAAAAAATAGGTTGCTGCTTACAAAATACTATTTTTCCCTTTAAAGCTCTAGTAATTTTTTAGCATAAGCTTTTCTCACAAGTGGACTTGGGTGACCAAATAATGTTTTGGTGATGAATCACAATCCTGGTGCAGTAGGACATAATACAATACCTTGGTTGGAGCAGCATTAATACATAATTAATAGGACTCATGCAGTATCAGCAGGTGGAGCTTGAATACATTTTCATAAGTCCAAATCAAGACTTCTCAAGAATCAAGAATCTTTTTCTTTGAAGTCTCGAGTTATGGCTTTGGAGTGTCAGATCTCAAATAAGTCAGATCAGTGAAGTCCAAGCCAGTATTAATTTTTGCCACTTATATTATTTCATGTAAGATCTAAAAATGTGAACTTTGTATACTTGTCTATTTTTGAAAGATAGCATATGTTATTTCTATTTGAAAGAAGGAGCATTTTTGTTTTTGCGCTATGTAAACCACTCCCGTGATTGTCAATGGAGTTGAAGACATATATCCTGAGGAACGTGACATTGAATTGAACATTGAACATTATCCTAAGCTTTGCAGCAGCACTAAATATGATAACTGAACAGCTCACAGACCCTCAGAAACTCTGACAAAAGCTTAATGAGTGCAGCGACCCCCTTCCTCTCTGATATTCGTTTAATTTACCCTCTCAGTGACACAACAATCTGTTTTTCCACTGTCTCTGTACTTTGGATCTCGTCAATCTGAAATTACATCAAGCAAATTGAGTTACTTGCTTTCCCAGAGGTCAGAAAGCAGATAAATTTCCATGAGCATTTCAATTTCTTTGCACCTGTCTGAACGAGATAGGGCAACACAAATCTCACTTGGGAAAAACTAAGTAGATTTGTGTGTTATTCAAGAAAGAAAATTAGAAAATTACCAAATGAGGGTGCAGCTGCAGGACAAAGAGTCAGAAAGAGTTAGAGGTATGGGGAAATCAGGAGTATTGGCAAACCTGTAAATCCAAAAAGGTTCCTCTAACCTCTTTTATTAAGTGCGCTGTTTTTGGATCTGAATGTCCTTGAGAGACCTTGGTGGTCATCGGGAGAGGTTGATAATCTCCTGGATGAAAAAGCCTGTTAAAAGCCTGTCATGCTGACTTATGTGTTTTCTCTTGCTGGGCAATCTGCTTCTTGTCTGCAATTTTTTTGCCTGCTGCTGCTACACTGAAATAGTGTGATCTGGATCCGCCAAACGGCAAGGAAGAGAGCCGCAGATGGTCGGCGGGTTGTTATCTGCAAACACAGACACCCACACATACACACACTCATTCTCCCACACCTGTGCTCACTCTTGTAATCTATTACCACATACTGCCACAGCGTTTATCCCACTGCACTGATCTCCTGCACTAAATGTTCAACTGTGTGTGTGTGTGTGTGTGTTCAGTTAAAACGACTGACCTGATGTAAATAATTTATGAATGTTTTGGGAAAACTTTTTTCTAAGCCACCTGAATGCCAGAAATGCACCAATAAATGTTTGGCCGTCCATCATAAACAGTTGTGGGTTTCTTACTTTCTAATAAGCCATCGTGTCTGCCTTAATTAATGTTATTAATATTATGTTATTAGTTAATTTATTTCTTTTGCAAACCTCGTCCATTACCTAAGTCATCCGACAGTTCATTCAGGCAGCTTCTTGATAAACTGAATTTGTAAAAAGACAAAGCAAGTGTCCTCTTGGTGGATAAACACCAGCAAAGGGGATTTTCTTGCAATATAGCAACCCCAAAGTTGTTCTTATAAATGCTTTAAACAAGAGATGCACCGATTACATTTTTCCTGGCCGATTCCGATTTTCTTTCTTTCTAACCACTATACTTGACAACATACACAACCATATTTGGAACTTTTCTTTTTTGATACATTCAATTCAATTCAATTTGCTTTATTGGCATGACTGTTGAACAATATTGCCAAAGCATCATATATATAACATAACAATCATCCCAATACATATAACATATCAATCACCCTCATACATTTACATTTACATTCTTTCTTTATTAGGATCCCCATCAGCACAAGTATAAGCATAGGCTATTCTCACAGGGCTCCATTTAACTGTATGTTCATAATAAAACATTGATCATCAATTCTTATTTCTCTCACGGAAACACATCTCACAATAAAATGTTGGGCAACTGGGCAGATTTTTTTTGTACAAATACAATGCAACTGAAAATAAATTGCAGTATTAAGTAGGCCAGAATGACAGTGTAATTGCGTTGGGGACATGGGGCGGTACATTTATATAGTTTATCTAAAAAATAAACAATACCCTTTTTCTAGTAGGTTATTTCTGATCTCGCCACTTTAATTCTTCCTCATTATTCACCTTATTTTACTGTTTGCTCACAAGCTATTTTTGAATTTGGTGGCGAGTAGTCCCAATTCTAACACACTGTACCATTAAGACTAATGTGACACTACTGTCTTGCCCCCAAAAGTACCTGCAACTTGGATTTAGTACCATCTTTTCAGGAGTGACAAAATTTTAGTTCAGGAGCTTGCTGCCAAAGCAGAGAGAGGACAGTGGAAGTAAAGACCTTTAATATTTCTTTCTTGATGTACTGGCACAGAATACTTAAATGACCCAGTATGGAATTAGCTGAGAGTAAAGTATGACTTGGTTTCAGTCCATTTCAAAGTTTGTCTGTTTTTGTGACTAAGAGGTCTAGTTTCAAAACCTTCCTGACAGGAGGCATCTCCTCTGCTGAAATGTCCTCGAGCGACACTGAATCATCTGGAACCGATCCTGCTCTTTGTTCTTTGCTTTGGAGGGAGGGCAGGCAAAAAGATGAGTTACTCTGTCACAGATCAATACAGCATCACAAAACTAAGTCTAAAAATAAGATTTCAAAGTTGTGCTGGCAGTTCTTAGACTGAGAAAGCACAAATTGAGTCTTTTATGATACTTATTGGTGGTGCTGACTTTGGGCTTAGCGCTCATGTGACACTGCTGCTGATTGACAGCTCTTTACGACAGGCTTCTGGGACTCACAAACCTGAGGTTGCAACAGATGTGGAATAAAACAACCTACACAAACTGTGACAATACAAAGCGAAAATGATATCAGGCTGCACCTGAGGAACAAACAACAGAGTCTGCTTCTCTCCTCTGCATCAGCGCCTATACCGCTGTAATTCTCAGCATATTGCTCAGTTTACCTTGTCTGAAAGTAAAATTCATCCAAACTGTGCTACTGCTCTATGGCTAATTCAAGCTAAAAATCCTGTGACAAAACAGAATGTGATATATATATTTCTTTTAGTTTGATTGGATTTCACCAACACATCATCTTGTCAAATCTCACAGTGTTAGATTCACAAACAGATGGTTGTTAAGAAAAAGGGAAATGATTCTTCAAATCAATTAAAATTATGTTGTACAAAACATTCTGTACACAAACAGAAACCAACCCAATGTACAGTAGATTTCTGGAGTTTTTCAATCTTACGTCAGATCTATGGCTGTAATGGCTTTAACAGATTTTTCTTGACAGATTTTATATTATATGGGAGGAAAAAAGTTTTAAGAGAAAAAGAGCTGGATTGCTGGTATGGGCAGCGACAGGTGAACTACTGAAAAAGCGGTGCAAAAAAACATCCCAGTAATTATCACTAGTACTAGTACACAAAAACCAAATGATCTCAGATTTGGTTAAATTCATTTTTGTGTGTGTGTGTGTGTGTGTTTTTTATTCAGGCTGCTGATTCTCCTCACATGATGTCTGTGCCCATGACCTGGGTAAAGGAAGGAGGCATGGTGCGACTAGATAAAAAATACCTACTAGTGGACTACAGGGGGGTCAGCACTGATGACATCGTCTACACCATCCACACCTCAGATGGACAACCCAAATATGGTACAAGCTCTTTAACATTCAGTCACATGTAAAGCCAATTCAAGATATTCAATTCAAAACAAGCTCTTTAATCAGAAAGATTGCATACTTCTTTATTTAGAAGACTTTATATGGCTTTATGTAGATTGCATTTTAACAGTTTAATGAAGTTTTCTAAATGTCTTCTCCACAACATATCATAATGAATGTCCCAAATCTAATGAGCCAGTTCAACTTCCACCCCATGAACATCAGTCCTGTCTGCATGAGACACATTCTTAAAAATCCTGCCATGGCTATGGGTAAAGATAGAAGCCCATAACTTCTGCTCTAACACTAATTAAATAAAACCCTAACCTTGCATGCTTATGTCTAGTCTTAACCTAAATACAACCATTTTAAACTGTGTGTCTAAACTCGTCCATCTTAGAGCTTATATCTTATATCTTTCTCCTAAACTCAACCTTTAAGTCTGGCCGCATAATCACAGCACTTCTGCCCTAATTCTGGTGGGAGATTGTCTGGGGATCATTATAATAATTGTGTGATGTATAATAACTGAGAGAAACAGTTCATCACCTCCACCTTCTGTGTACAGGCGAGGTAGTGCTAGTGTCCATGCCAGCTGACGGCCCAGCAGAAGGCTGGCGTCCCTCGCTAACCGACGACCGAGGCTTCACACCTACGACTTCCTTCACTCAGCAGGACGTAAATGACGGCGCTGTTTGGTACCGCCACTTTGGCGGGGGGACCAACAGCGACTCCTTCCAATTTCAGGTCAGCGGTGATTCTTAAACCGTTTACACCAGATGTGTTTCAGCCATGTTTGTCAGTCATCTGTCTCACTGATGTCTGATTGAATAACTGTGCTTCACTTTGAATATGTACAGCTCTCTACATCAACGACTTTACATCAGAAACTGTGACACAAAGCATGCTTTGTATGTGCGTAATAATGATGTGTTGGTCGTTAAGGAGATGGCTCTATTAGCAGGCTCTTTTAAGTGAACAAATGGAGCCGGCTCCTGTCTAAGAGCCGATTTTCATTAGCAGGGTGTTTTTTTGTTAAACCACTAGGATAGTTATTCTTGACATATCATACTTTTTAACCATCAATATGACAGATTATTTCCGTGTACTGCAGATGAAGAATCTTGAAAACGTATTTCTTGCGACAAATAAAAATTGTAATTTGGGCATGTGACCGACCGAGGTGCTACTAAATGAAGTGCCATTTGGGAGCTGGAAGTCCCGAATCGCAGAAAGGAACAGAGCCATAAGACCTGGCTATCTTCAAAGAGCTGTAATTCCCATCACTAGTGTGTAACTAAAAGAATTGTGTATTGAGCTCCAAGCATGCGTTCTAGCCCACAGCAGTAATGTGTTTGAATGAAAAGTGTAATTGAATTTCATTCAGGCTTTTGCAAGTATAAAACGGAAAGCTGGAATACTCTGTTACAGTGTAGAAGTGATCTCAGTGAAGTACAGAGAAGAAGCATTACAACAATGAGCACCAACTATCACAGGATTTTTTAATCTCAAAGTAAACATATGCCAGATGAGTTATGAGTTCACCTACAGTAGAGCATTATATGAAATAGTTTTGTTTTAAAAACAACAGAGGAATATACTGTCAGGTTAAACACATGACAAGGTTTTTGTTTTCTTTACTTACTACAGAGTGTGTAGTAATACTACTGTATGTATAAATAATTTCAGAAAACTGATAAAAGAAAATAAACACACCTTGAGATGGGAAAACCTCAGGGGGCCGATAAGCACGCCTCACCCCTAAAGAAAAAGAGGAGGAGATTATGACAGAGACGCATGTTGCCGTCCTTGTTTTTTCTCTCGTGCCTTCGTTCTCTCTCTGGAGTTTACTTTGAAGTTCACACACTTACTCATGTTCTCTTGTTCCCTTGTGTTTACCTCCTGTCTCTCCTCTTTTCCAGGCCTCAACCTTTCCAACAGTCTCCCTCTGACTTGATTTATTTCTTTCCCCCTCCTCTTGCTGTCATGCATCTCTGTCTCTCTCTCTCTCTTTTATCTCTGTCTATCTCTACTGTTTCTTGTATTATTTTTATTATAACCATGAAATTATATGGCTATACATCTATATATTCCCTTTATAGGAATTTGTAAAAAAAAAAAAAAAAAATGTTCTTCAGTTTTTGTTTTTTTAATTTGAAAGCTCATCACTCAGCAGTTGTTGTAATCACCAACCACTTAACAGTTGTCTCTATATTCATTTAGGCAGTATTTTGGCTTGTGTCTCCTTTTTGTTCGCTATCATTTATTCCTTCCCTACTCTTCCTTAAGTGCTTTCACCGTGGATTCCTTCTCCTTCAGTCCGATCCTTGGCAACTTCCTGTGTGATTCATAGGCACTCAAAATCAACCCATAGCGACTTATCTTGATTAGCGTTAATGACACCAAATTACTCGCAAATTGGCTCCAAATCCAAGACAATCCCTGTAAAACCGATGCAGCATTCATCATGCCGCTGTTAAGGCGTTTTCATGCCAGCCTCTGCTTCACCTCGACTCCACCAGAAAAACAAAAGAGGCAGCCAAAAGCTTGTAGCTACATCTAATCATCTCTCTCCCTTCGTCCAGCCCCCACATTTTGGCTCCATCCATCAGGGCAAAGGCATTTCAATTACAGTGCTGGATTCAAATTAAATTCTCAAGTGCCTCATCATTTCGACGGTAAGTGGGAAAGCAGAAGTGAGGAAGAGCGAGATCCTTCACAAACTGAACCGCTGGAAGCATTTGTGCTGTTTGTCAGAGGTGGCGATTAAACTTGACGGTTTGTCAGGGTGGTATTATAGTCCTCCGCTGGTTATTAGAACTGATTGTTCTGAAATTCACTCTGCTTCTGCTGCTGAATGGAAGCAAGCTACACTGCACTCTACACATAAATCTTCGGCTCCAACAAGTGATTTTGCAAATCAAAACCATGTTTGAATCAGAGAGATGGTGATTTGGTGCCCTTGAAATTTAAACTGGAATAAAAACATTTTTCAAAAAAATGTAAACTTTCTATCTAACGAATATCTTACTGGAAAAATAAATGTGTTATGTTAATTAAAGAGAATTAAAAACAAAACTAGGAGCTAAAATGGGCTAAAAATCTTCATAGAGCTGCAGAGTTGGTAATTATCTGTGGATTCGTCAATGCATTTTATATTAGAGGTAGTCATTTGAATCATTAATATAAAGATAATAATTACTGAAGCTTTAAGAAATGCATAGGCCCTACTGTGATTCTAAATATAACACGACCTTTGCCCCTGAGATTGTATGTACCAGCCACTGGACCCAACACATGGTACAGGAAATCCAACGAAAGATACATAAAGTAGTGAAACAGTTTTTAAAGCTGCACTGCAAAACAAACTCCAGGTGGAAACCAGAAGAATCCGCTTGAGAATGCAATAACCTGATCTCAGAACTCATTTGACCTGATGTCAGTAAACTTCACAGAACAGCCTGTTTATTAGCTTTACAGTGCCTTATGCCCTCTTCAGATTGAAACAGGTTGTATTTCACTTGAAGCAGAGACTTCTGTTTAATTTGGGAGTGGAGGTGAGAGGGGGTGTTTTTTTGTTGTTGTTGATAAAGATATTTTTACGTAAGTTTGTGTTTCATGCAATGCATAAGAATTATAGTATTTCAACTTATATAACTTATTAAAAAAATGTTGAATGGAATCAACTGAATAATCAATAGTTTACTGCTGAAACACCACTTTCAATAAATCCAGCTGACTCAGCAGTGACTCTCATGGTAACATTACTTGTGATTGGTGGCGCTGACTCCAGGCTTCATGCTGGTGTTACATTACTCCTGACTGACAGCGCTGACTACAAGTTCTTGAACTTTCTTTCCCTGAAATGCCACTGATGTGACAGGTACAAGCAGTGGCAGCAGAATAAGTAAGTGGTGACAAAAATTGGCTTTTAGAATGAACAACCGAGGCCTCTGCTGATGCTTATGTATATCAGGGGACAAAGGCTACATATAGTGGAGAAGCTTGGGTAAGAGAAACAGAGCACCAGTAACACAGTTTGATATAAAAGTTGAAACTAAAAACTATTTAACTAAGTAGTATGGGGGCGGAGAGGAGCCATTGGATTCCAAAAATCCAAGCATAGTTTTTTCTAGACAGAAAGGCAGAGGTGATTAGACTCATCCACCAGCTTCTCCGCAAGTTATCAGCAGTTCGGTTAATATCATCATGAATTCTCATTTAAAATGTCAGCTTCATCATAAGCTAGCAGAAGTACAGAGGTGCAGAGGTCCAAGCCCATAGCTACAGGAGAGAAGACCTGAGAAAAGAGAGGACATTCTGTCGGTGAAGGTGGATATCTTGTACTGTAGGTGGAGCTCTTCTCCTTACCGGTTGCTTTAACTACCTCATTTTTTAGAACCTATGAGCGGGCATAATCGGACACGCAGAGACAGAAACACCGGAACACAGCTTCAGTCAACATCCTGGAAATTCATTTAAACTCCAACTGCAACATTACAGTAATATTGAGTTTGAGGTTGAACTAATCTATGCTTGTTGCACGACTGCATTAGCCAGCGTTAGCTCCCCTGCCCCTTTTCAGTAACTTTTTGTGTATCTTTCACCAGAGGCTCAGCAAAGTCAGCATATTCAGTGTACCTGAGGATCAGTAAAACGACAATAAATTGAACGCTATGTAGCAAACATCTGTGCTAATGTAACGTTAGCTGGTTGCCCTGCCTTGCATCACTATAGGCTAGTATTAACACATCGCACCACATTAGGTACCATCATTTCTTGCAGGCTAAAATCAACACTTTGATATAATACTAGTACACAGGATAGTGATATGGATTGTTTTAGCTGGTGAAGTAATGTAAAAAGCCATACAACTATAGTACGATGCACCTGATAACATTAGCAACTGTGTGAAATTCGAAAAAGTGGATTTAGTTTTAAGTTACACTGAATCAGTCAAATTCAGAACATTCACTGAATGCTGATAGATAAAATTTGCTAAAATTGACAGTTATACAGTTGTTGAATAGTTGAAAATAGAATTACTTGCATTACATACGGAACTTCCTAAACTATGTGCATCTCGAAAGTATTCACAGCGCTTCACTTTTTCCACATTTTGTTATGTTACAGTCTTATTCCAAGATGGAATAAATTCATTATTTTTCTCAAAATTCTACAAACAATACCCCATAATGGCAATGTGAAAGAAGTTTGTTTGAAAAAAATCAAAAATGAAAAAGCACATGCACATAAGCATCCATTTAGAAATGAGGCTGTAACATAATAAAATGTGGAAAAGGTGAAGCGCTGTGAATACTTTCCGGATGCCCTGTATTTAATCAATGAATATTATCATACTAAAAATAAGTACATTTCCACATGAATGTGAAATATTGCCCAACAATGGCTGACAATATAAGTGGAGCTCAAACAATTACTGCAAAGCAGGCCCCTATTAAGTTTGAAACAAGGAGCAATTTTGAGAGTGCCAGAGAATGCTGGGTGTTTTGTAAAAGAGAGGAAAATATCATTACTTTCAACTTACTTCACAGATTTACTTCAAAGAGGCAGTGCTGTCAACTTACTGAGCAATCTGCTGCTTACCAAAACATCTGTTCTTTACTGCACTTTACATTTTGAAACTGATACTGTATATATGGATTTTATAAAGTCAATTCAAAAGTGAACATGGGTGTTTCTTCACTAACAGTAATAACTGCCCTAACACTGGACACAAGTTAGTATTTAAACACAGTCAGCTGAGCAATGAGATCATTAAACTGAATTTTACTCAAATCGGCATGTCCTCCATTAATATTCATGTGGTGTAGACAATGACTGATGGAATGAAACTGCAGTGCAGCCTGATGCCAGGTTCACTTTCTGTTGTCACAGTTATTTGATTTCAGCCGGTTTTCATCGCATCTGTTGTATCTTACTTCTGGTGATTCTCGAGAGCCCTGTCATCAGCTCTGTCACTCAGAAAAAATGTATAATACACAAACCAGTTTGGGGTGGAAAAACAGACACTTATAGAGATAATTTGCTGCAGACTGGGACTTCAAACTTCAAGATAATAGAAGTTAAGAGTGAGTACAGGATGAAGATACTGGAAGAGGGGTCTGGGTGTGTTGAGTGTATTTCTTGAAGATACAAGTTTTCAATCTTTGATATAAGAGTGTGTGTCTACAGGTTTCCACAGAGGCGGCCCCAGTCACACAGAGTGACGCCCAGACCTTCACCATCGGAGTCCTGCCTCAGATCCCAGGATTCCCCCAGCTGGGCCCCGACTGTGACCTACAGATCACGGTTAGGGATAAAACAAAATTAACCAAAACTCGACTTCTATATAGTAACGCATGCATGTCCTGGAAAACAATGGGTTGTATTGCATTATAAGGTTTTAACATAATCATTATTTTATTGATCCAAAGTAACAGTAACACATTAAACATATGGTTCCTACTCCATGTCTGGTTGATGTTCTTTCCCACCTCCTACAGTATAACCTACTACCCAACCACGCCGATCAAATGTAGAAATATTTCAGATAATAAATATGTAAGGATAATTAATTAAAAATGCACTTCCAAATTGTTAAATAAGAATCACAGTAGGCAAAGGATGAAAAGGCTATAGGTCCAGAAGGTAAGACAAATTTATATAATTGAGTTTATAACTACTGTACATACATTAACTGTATCCTTGCTCATCTTTACGTTTTTTGACTTGTTGAAAACTTTATTTCCAAAATTGTAATTATCAGTTTTTGAGCTAGAAAATCCTAATGCTAATGTTATTTCAACATGGAAATGTTTTCTTTAAAAGAAGTGGGAACTTGGTAACTACTGGAATTGCTGTTAGTTGTGTGGTTATATTTCCATTTGTTTGTGTATGTGGATCCCTAAGTTAAAATCGCACGGGGCACATAAGAGTTGGAGGATGCGGCAGCTTTTGTTTTACCTCACTGCCTGTGTGTGTGTGCGCAGGCTCTGGAGGATCGGGTGACAGAGATAACGACTTCAGCTCTGTCCTTCATCGACTCAGAGACTCCCAGCGAGAAGCTCATCTACAACATCACCAAACCCCTACCACAAGGACAGGGTCAGCCCCCACACACATACACACACTTAGCTTTTCCCTAATAATGTGGAAAATATTAAATGTTATAAAAATCTAACTTCTGTCAGTGGGCTGGAGTCTTATAATTAGAGTGAGTGAGTGAGCTTCTGAGCTTGAGCTTGTGTTTGACTGAAGCAGAGTGGGAGAAGTTAAGCTACACTGTTCCTCATTAATTATCACTTAAGTGCCCATAAACAAGGCGCTGAGATCCATAGTTGCCGTGATGGGGCTGCTCACTGATCCAAAGTTTGACTTAGCAGCTGTGTCAAAAGTGGAAAACTAATAACTGGAATGGAGTTTTACATCTACAAAATCTTCTCTGGACGAATAAAAATAAGTGTTAGAAAAGAAGATTTTAAATTCTTGTACGAGCTGTTTAGGAGAACTTTAACCTTAATGTCTTGATCAATGGTTTAGCTTTTTTCCAGCTGGGAATACAAGCCAGATAATAACAAACTGTTGTTCATAAGCCTGCGTCAGTGGCATTGCCACCCTTTTTTAATTACTGTCTTTCAGTCTGGACTTTTACAAGAATTAATGTTGATTTCCTTTTTGCTGAATTTAATGTGGCGTTCAGAACTGGAGTCATTAATTTCAGCGCTGGACCATCTGACAGACTGGTGCATCATTTTAAACTCTCCGTCTAATGAAAGGGAAAAACGATTCACAATGGGTCCTGTTCATCAAGTAATGGACTGATAAATTTCTGTGGAAATCATTTTCAACAGAGCCAATGAAGAGGAGGACAGATTCAGATTAAACAGCATTTGTCATGAACGTTTTATTTTCTGAAATTAGATTTGAACCTTGCCATCCAGTTTCTGTTGTATTTGTTCTGAGTGAAATGCTAATGGGCTTAATTTGTTTGCAGGTTTGCTTTTCAGTCTTTAGGACGTTCTGTAATGTTACTGATAAATCATTAAACCTTCAAAACATGTAGAGTTTTCTTTTGTTTTAATATTCAATAGAAAGTATACATGTTGAACACTAGTAAGTTACACAACTTTCTTTTTTTTACCATAGTATAGACTGCTCTAGTAAAAAGCTGTGCTTGCTATAAAGTAAATCAGCTTTGAATGGAATTTCAAAATTAAAATTGCGTTGACATCCTCTTTTCAATTATTTCTAACACTGGCCTTTGTCAAGTCAACATGCTAGCTAACGACAGTACCCAGAAAGCGTTGCTCTAGTATGTCAGGTTTCCGAGGGAGAAATACACCATGTATACAGCATATCTGCCAAAATTGTTTTCCAAGACAACCTTCATCTTGGACTGATGTTCTGCCCCTCAGCAGGGTGTACAACTATTATATTTCCCAGCATTGATGCCTGTTGATGCAAATGGTCTGCACGGCCTGTACTTGTAGAGCGCCTTTCTAGTCTTCCAACCACTCAAAGCACTTTTATACCACTATCACATTCATCCTTTCATACACCATCATACGCTATGAGCCTAACTGCTCAGAACAGAAACTTTCACATGTATTCACACACCAATGTAACAGCCATCATGTGGTATCTTTTTTTTAAAAACTGGGGTTCTTTGGCTTTGTCTGCAGAGCAAATGAGATTATTTGTGCGCAAAAGAAGGATAAATGTTTGCAGTGAATTTCTTCCTGTGCTTCTTGTCCTCAGGTGCGATTGAGCATCGGGACATACCGTACACACCGGTGAAACATTTCACTCAGGCTGACGTCAATAATGGCAAGATCATCTACAGACCACCACAGGCCCCGTCACACCTCCAGGAGCTCTACCAGTACTCCTTTATCGGTGAGAGATACAGATGCACACACTCCCAAACCAAGTCCTAACCTGACCTCAGTGTGATTACAAATTCATACACACTCACACACACTAACCTCTAGCTCCTGTGTAAAACACTAATATTAGGAGATTAGGAGAACCTGCCAGCTCTGTCACTGGGTAATAGTGTACCTTTTGGGAGACTGAACAGTATGCAAGCTTGGCCCTGTACTCTATAAGATGACAACATCCAGTATTGGATAATAAGCACTTTTTTCATTAAAATGCCTGTAGTGTACATTCTAAAAATCAAATATAATTAATCTGAAATGACAGCAATGGGCAGGTTTATTTTGAAACTGTTTCAGCTGAGCAGCCACATATTGCTCTTTAGCTGAGCAGTCAGCCGTCGCCCACCACAAGTACTTTCTCTGGAAACAAAAAAAACAATCCCAGCTTTACAACACTATATTGGTTTTCTAGGTTTATCACACGTATTATTTTCAGGTGATTTGCTATTCATAGAACTGCTACAAGTTCTGATGATTGAATATGTCACCTTCTGTCACTCACTCTGGTGTTTTGGCAAAGGGGGCACAGCACTGACTTTACATGTCAGAGTTAATTTAGTAGATAGTGCGAGTACTACTCAGCCTCTGGAAACAGCTTTGTGATGTCCTCCATATCACTTCAGTAGGAGACGACCAATTAAGGTGAAAATGTCCTTCTTGTAATGTCTGATAGATGAAAAGCCTGCCTCTGTGTCATACTAGCAAGCAAGACTTAATTATGATTAATAATTATCTCTATCTGTTTAGAGAACTCTTAATTTGATGATTTGAAGATCATTTAGTCTTTTTGTCAAGTGAAACCGGCTTTCGTTAGCCAACACACAAATTGTTGTTAAAATTTTGTTAATGTTTTGTCATTGTATAAAACCCTGGATCATATATATTATCGCCAAGCTATCAACAATAAACTTAGCATACATGATAAATATTGTTACTGGTACAGTGGGACTTTAACTGAAACTGTCTGAGGCCACATGAGACATTTTCAAACTAAATCTTTGGCGTTTTTAAGAGATGTGCGTTCCAAAAGATAATCCAAGATCAAATATTACTTCAGTTTCTCTTAATCTGGGTGTGTGGAGCTCCAGCGGAAAGCTTTGCATCAGTAAGTCGTCCTCATAAGTTTTATGCATTATAGCGTCATCCGTTAAGTTTTTATGTTCACTGCAATGCCCTGTCAACTCTGCTTGAATCCACTGTTTTTTACTTTGATCACCTCACAGCTCAGTTTGCTTTTTTTTAATCCCAACAGGTCTGCCGGAGTCGCTGAGCGTCTATTTCACAGGTAAATACTTCATCTTCCCCAATTTAGAGAGGAGGAGGAGGAGGAGGAGAAGGAGGAGGAGGAAGAAGCAAATTGTTTCCTCCGTCTTCTTCATCCCTTTTCTCTTTTTCTCATTCCCACATCCAACACATTTTTCTTCCACCACCTCTCTTCTCTCTCTCATTTTCCGTCCTCACCTCCTCTTCTGTCTTCAATCTTCTCCTCGCTACTCTCTTCTCCCCTTGATGTCTCCGACTGAAATATTTGTCTTCTCCTGTCTTCTCTTTCCTCAATCTCCTCTCCATTTCTCCTTCTCTCTCCTCTCGTCTTTTTTTCTTCGCCCTCTGTCTCCCTTGTGTTCTTTTTTCCACACTACTATATCTCCATTGTGTTTTCATCTTTCTTGTTGTGACACTGTTTCTGACTGCTCCTCTTCTATGACTTCAATTTCTGCTGTTCTGTACTTTCCTTTCCTTTCCTCTGCACTTCCCACCTTTGGTTTCATGTTTCTCTCATTTGCTCTCCTGCCTTGATCTCTCCTTTCTTGTTTACTTTCCCTCCATTTTGATCTTCACCATAAATGTCCTTTCTCTTTTCTGCCCTTGGGTTTGTTTCTCTCATCTTCAGCTTCCTGTCATCTTGTCTCCTTTCCTTGACTCCTTCATCTCTTCCCCATTTTTCTCTTTTCCCATCTTCTTCTCCACACTAATGCTGCATTCCAAAGTTGGTGGATGGAAATTTCCACTTGAAAGGTACAATTTCCAACCTCCTGGCGTTCCAACTGCACAACGCCAAACGAAACAAAAAACATGTCAGACAGTGACAACCTGGTGATTCTTTTGTGCACACAATTGAACTCTCAGCAGTGCCCACCCAAAAATCGCCATTTCAATGAAAACAAGTGACATAAATTTACATTCCTCGTTTATTGTGTTCCCGTCTAGCTACATCGGTATGCTGATGTAGTTTGTATATTTCCTAATGTTTTTTAAACAATTTTAATATTTTCCCGAATAAGTTTTTTGCAGAGAACATTACTTTCAGAGATTGTTTACCGTAACCAGCTACATAGTAACATCGGTGACATATGTTGACATCAATTTATATATAGAACAGGTTTTACTATATGATAGTATGTATTATAACGTTGTCTTTAAGTTGATGGTTTATCATTTACATTGTGCTGCCCTTGTTGAACTGAAATCGGGTTACATGGATTTGCCCCCAGTTTACAAGTAGAACTGTGAGTTGCGATCCTTTGTACTTTTTCTTGCAGGACGCAATCTGAACGCAGCATAAATCTCTCCTCTCTTTCCCTCTTATTTACTGTCCTCTCCTGTATTTCAGCTCTGTCACTTTGCTGTTTGTTACACTTGTCTCTTTTGCGCTGATCTGGCTCAACTGGGTGTTCAGATCCTCTGTGATTTTCTGGTCTGACTCTTTGATTCTGAGAAAACCAATTCTCTTCTGTTTACTGGACATTTTGATGAAACGCTGCTGAACTCGCTCCCCAACAAGAGCTGTTTGGGAAATATGTGTTTACGGGTGTTCAGAGACTTCGCCAAAGTGCTTTTCACTTCAGTGTAGGCCTTAAAGACACGCGCACACACACACACACATACAGACACGTACGCAAACTTACAGTAGTCTCTTATGCTTTTAGCCTCCATCCATCTTGCTCCAAGTACTCAGGGACCCTAAGTAAAAGATCACTTTTAGATGTTGTTTGCCAGTGTAAAAAGCACAACAGTTACCAACAATCATTTATTGATATGTGGAATAAAATAAGAAGAAAATGACAAAAAAGGTGCAGAAAGATAAACAGACATACTGTCCAGTAACTGTCATAGTTATGAAATAGAAACATAGAATCAACATCTTGACCAACAAATATTACTTACTTTACTGGACCATACTCAGCCGGTCAGCCGGATGTCCAATAAATTATACACAGGATAGCTATAAGGTTTCATGAGTACATTTTACTGCTAATACTTCCATGCATAATTAAACATTTGAATGCAGGGCATGTAATGTTGCATTAGTTTATACTTTGCATCAGAAAAAAGTAAAAAGTAAGCTAATTAGACCAGAAATCCAACAGAAATGTCAGACAAGTGGGAAATTATCTCCCAGTAATAAATCATATAATAATATTGTGTGTGAGGTTTGTAGTCAGGGTGTTTTTGCTGCATTACATGCCAGAGAATGAGTAGATGTAAATCTCTGCCACTGACCAGCCTGACTTGTAATTAATCAAGAGATATTCTACCGATGATCAAATACTCACCCTCTGTAGGTTGAAAAGAAACAAAATTTGTTGTTTCCCTTGCAGAGAACAGCGATTGTAATCCACTTGAATTCAAAGGATTTCAATAACTCCAGAGAAACAGCTCCTGCAGCAGAATCCCCTGTTGATCTGTATGTCCAGTATGTCCCAAACAGTCACCAAATAAAATGTAGAAAATGTACAGGGAATGACGTGCTGCTTCTTTCAAGTGATCTTCATGATACAGTATTTCTGACTTCACTCTGTGGATATGAAAACACATTATCTCTCATAACTTTTAATAATCTTTCTACAACTAGCATTATAGTAAAAATTTTGCTGTATATTCACACTCCTGTACACATTTCATCAAAATCCCTAGAAAATATCAACCTCTTATTAATTTCCCTTTTTTAAGTCCAGTAAATTAATTATTAAACAGAATAAAGCAGGAAAATGCACCAGCATTTGAAATATGGGGTAATTTGAATGGGAAGTCACAAGTTCTAAATTTGAAACAAACTATTTTTCACTGTGTCCTTGTTAATCCATCACACTATCTTTTTACATCCCCGCGTGAGAATTGGCTTGTTGTACTTTCTATGTGTAGAAGTGACATGCAGAGCCAATTAAGCCTGTTATCTCTCCAAAGCATTTAATTCCGTGTTTCCACCCGAATCCCTGATCAATTGCTTCAGCAATCAATTCGGCAATTGATTCTGTGTCTTGATTCATGGAGATGTTTAATTACAGCACCTGTGATCTTGTGTTTTTTCTGCTTTTTTTCTCTTGTTTTTAGAGAGTCGTCTTGAGAAAGCTGATTAGCTATTTTTTCCCCAGTTTGATCCTTTAAAAATATTCCTCAGTAAAAGAGCTGGGGAGATAAATAGCATCAGAGGTGTGTGTGTTTGTTTGTTTTAGAAAGTCTGGGCCTATCTTGTTCATTTCCTTAGTTTTTGTATGTCTTTTTCTGCCGTGTTCATGTTTTGTGCATTCACTTGCATTGTTTTTTTGTCTCCTTTCTGTGTTTCCTGTATGTGTGTCTCAGTGTCTGACGGTGAGCACACCACTCCGGAGTTGGACTTTGCCGTCCTTCTGCTGTCGAACCATCAGCAGCCGCCGGTGTTTCAGGTTCTTGACCCGCTGCTGGAGGTCAGCATGGGAGGACAGGCCGCCATAGGTATAAGAAGAATGCACACACATGCAAAAACACACACCACTAATACTAATTCCCAAGAAGAGAGGACGTGGTGCAGAGGTCCAGTAATTAAGTGTTCTGTGTGAGGTAATGAGCTCTCAAGTACGACCCTGATGATCAACAATACTGGAGAAAGAGACGTGTGTATGTGAACATGTGAATTTTCTCCTTCTCCTTCATCTCTCATAATGCTTCCTTCTTTTGTGTGTGTGTGTGTGTGTGTGTGTGTGTGTGTGTGTGTGTGTGTGTGTGTGTGTGTGTGTGTGTGTGTGTGTG
>JAPMOB010223242.1:0-11830 GCA_029875015.1 Lepomis gibbosus | reverse complement strand
GAGCTGTTGCTTTGTTAAAAAATAAGAGCCACTGCTTTTCTGTTGTTGTCCAAGGAGAGGAAAGATTAAAAATATATACATCTATAAACAGAGAGAGGTAAATAATTATGGACATGAAAGTAGATACTTTGAGGTGATAGATATTTTGGAGAATAAGGGGAAGGAGGAGACCAAACTCACTCTCCAAACTTCAACTGGGTGCTTATATTAGTGGGAACTCCATTAGCAACGATTGAAAAGCCATCGCACTAACAGCCTGTAAACCCAAATAATCAGAGGGTCCTTTCTCATTGATGCCTCCCTCCCATTTTCTGATGAGCCAGGAGTTTTGTTGCTTTCACCTTGTGGTCCCTAAGGACCCTGTAATCGCCATTATGTGTATACAGGACTCAGGAGGAGAGATGGTGTCAAGCTCATGCGCTGGCTCTCACCGAGACTCACTGAACCCTGTGAAAGATACCTAAAGCCTCCACACTTTGCACAAATTTTCTTCCCTACTCTTCCTCAGTGGCCTTTTCAACATCATTTGCCCCCACTGTGTGCTTAGGAAGCTGTCAGGTATGGTAGTTGATATAAAACAACCCTGCAACCTATTGTCTGCATTCATCCCAAGAGCCAACACATAGAGGAAGACTGCACCTAAACACATCTGCACATGATTTCTTCTTTCCTTTTGCCTCATTGAAAATAATAATGAAATTGAAAGATAAAAATGTAATGAAGACAGCCTAGGGGCTGTTTGAGTAGAGGCCATTTCTTTGCCTGAAACCACCCCACGGCCAGGCTTTTTACTAGTTGTTTGTGACCTTACATAAACTCACAATGAACTTTCTCGAACTCTCACTTCCATCAACACATGTACTTAGGTTAACCCGCTGGCATAGTTTGACATCTACAATGTCACCAAGAGATTAATTATTTCAGTGAGCAAAAACATTAAAGAATAAAAGTAACACCAAAACTAATTATAAGATTCCAAGAGTGAGATCTCAGCCAGATTTAGTAGCATAACTGGTTGTAACAATATAACATTTTTGGATGTCTATTAACTAAGCTTATCTGCTTTGGCTGATAAACTAGGTGACCATCTTGTATCTCGCCCATTGGCATCTTTTGAGTCAAAAACAATACTTTGAATACCAAAATTGGGCTTTCCTGTTCTGCAGACATGGTTGTACGTAGTTTTTATGAGCACATTCCAATTAGTGGTCTCCTTAAATCAACTGCATTTTGTAGCTTTGATGTTTTTTATTGGTTTAACCTCAAACGCTGATTTTAAGGGATGAGACTGACAAAAACATGCTTGCATCCCATGACAAGACAAAAAACAATTTGTTAATAATAATAATAAGTATAATAAGTATAATGGTTTTTACTCAAGCTGTAAATGTTCAGTAGCGTCAAAACTATATACGATCCTGTGCTTTGATGCTCAGAATCTTTCTAAAACCGCACTGGAAAATTAGGTTTTTAACATCACTGACACCAGAGTAAATAGCACATTTGATGAGGACTATTTTCAGCTGGGCTGATATTAAGATTCCCCCTGACATTGGGTGATTACTGCATGTAGAGTTAAGAAAATTGATTCTATCATGTCATTACAGCCTGCCACATATAGTACATATTAGTTACAGCTAAGAAAAACACAAAACACCAGAGAAAATATATCTTGTATACTTGCTTTTATTAATCAAACATTTTACCTGCCTACAAACTAGGCCAATGTGTTGAAGCAAAACAGGATCTCTACCCTGACATTATTCTGTTCTACTCTGACGATTTTCAATAATGTAGCCAGCCCTCAATTGAGCTGATCTGATGATGTAGACGTCCAGGCAGCGTGAGTTTAATGCGGCGAGAGCGGGCAAAAGCTAATGGATGGGCAGGAATTTAGGAGACCAGAGTTTTACATCTTTCATGCTCCCCTAAGCACAGCCCAATTTGAATATTTCTGATATGCTATTTATGCTCACTACAGCAGCATGGACATGGAGAGAGAGACAGCGATAGAAACAGCAAAGGGGTGTGTGTGTGTGTGTGTGTGTGTGTGTGTGTGTGTGTGTGTGTGTGTGTGTGTGTGTGTTTCAGACTGTTGTGATGTGAAATGCATATGTGCCAAAAAAACAGAAGAGAATGCAGTACGGTAACAGACACAATCAGAACACCGTGCTTCATAATTTAACTGAGATCCATCATAATAAACCAAAATGAACCTGAAACTATAGCTGTTTCCAGATAATCTTGATACATAAATACACTGTAAGCGCTTTCATTTGAATAGCTTAAGAGGTAAATATTTTCTCTGTGACAATACATTAATATTCGATGATGCTGTAGTCATTTCTTCACATTTTGAACAGACAGTCATCACTGGGGAAAATGCTTTCTAGTGAGTAGTGAAATCAGAATTAGACAGGGTCATAAAAATCTTGTCTCAATCTATTATTACCAATTATTAAGATTCGAGCATGAAACATGCAAGGACGATGGTGGCGATGGCGCAATAGAGAGGCCTATGCCTTTGGTGTGAGAGACCCAGGTTCAATCCCCCACTGTGATCCATCCATCATTGCGTCCTTGAGCAAGACACTTAACCCCTAGTTGCTCCAGAGGCATGCGACCTATGACATGTATAGCAATTGTAAGTCGCTTTGGATAAAATGAATAAATGTAATGTAATGACACTTTTGAAATTGTAAGGATTATATGCCTGTAAGGATGTAAGGATCTTTAAATTATCCCCCGCAGCACATTCAACCTACATGCTCAAAATTTTGTGGGGACATGTATCATATCAAGACACACTAAAAAACCTCAGGGACCCATACCTCAACAGGAATTTTGAATATAAAATGTGATTTTAAACCATTTTTCACTGTTCTGTTTATAGGGTGTGTACTTTAGCAAACTCCTCCTAGAGAATTAATCTGATCAACTTTAAATTTTGGCTGTGCATTCTAAAGGCATTGACGATGAAAAGTTGTGCTATCTGTGAGTTTTTGTGCATTGGCGTATGAACAATGCCGCGACATTGAAAATCAATGATTGGCGGTCAAACAGGAAGTAGTTATAACTTCAGTGTTCATGCTTACATCTGTCCAAAAACGTACATGCAGAATAGGGGTCCCGCCCTGCTCAAATCTCTAACAAATTTCACAAGTTTCATAAGGGTCACACCCTGAACACATCTGCAGGTCAATATTCACTCAACTTCATAGCGCCACCTGCTGGCATCAGGAAGTGTCCCTTCAACGATACAGCCCCTGCGCACTGAATCACCAAGATGCATGACACTTTTGTGGTAGATGTATCACCGCAAGACACACAAAAAGCCTGGAGCCATACCTGAAAACAGACGTCAGCCATTTTGATTTGAATGTTGAATTTCATCCAACTTATGGCCTTTTACAGGGTCTGTACTTTAAAGAAGTCCTCCTTAAGGAATTACTACTGTAAAGATTACACGGTTGATGAGAGACCTGCCCTGAACATATTTACATGCAAATATTCACTCAGCGTCATAGCGCCACCCATTGGCAGCAGGAAGTAAGCCCTTTCTTTCAAAAATCATTGGATTTACATGGCATTTTCATAGCGTGGTCTACACTTCATACTGACATAACATATAATTAAGGGGTGTTGTCTAGCGCCACCTAAGGGACACAGGAAATAATGTTTAAGTTCTTCATGACCAGTCCAAAACACGCAGATGCCACTCTGCCACAGAGTGGCATCTGATGCTGCAGATGCTGCAGATGCTGCATCTGCGTCATGCCCCAACACGTCATGGCGGGAGGGCCAGCCCAACGCTGCTTGCAGCTTTTGTTCAATGTAAATGTAAGAAAAATAGCCTATTCAATAGTATTTCATTTTCAAAAACAACTCAATCACATTTAATACACAGATGTTACAGATAAAGCAATTATAAGAGCATGTAGAGAAAAGATGAACAGAATGATGAATGGCAGATGAATGATTTTACCTCAGCTGCCACTTGCCTTCCATGTAAAATTAGCTGCTGCTGGCTGATAAACATCATCAGTATAACTTGCTTGTCCTTCACCCTCTATCACATCAATCCCTCTTTTTTCACCTTGTTTATTCACCTCGTTTATCAACCACATCACAACTATTGGTCTTTTTAAAAAAAAAAACTTCAGGCACTCAACTGCTGAGACATTTTGCAATAGCTAGGCTATGTAGCAATAGAGCCAACAATGCAATGTCTAAAGCCAACAAGGTCATGCACGTGAGATCACAAGCAAGACTGCTAGACTAAAGTTAATTAATTTGCATTAATATGCCACCAACTGGACAGGGGGTCTACTACAAGCGGTCTGCATGTGGTTACCGACAGTGATGCATGTGAATTACCTAAAATTACAGAAGATCATCCTCAGTCTTAATCTGTCAAAATGACGGACGGCCGTCCACTTCTTCCGTCATTGTTGAAAAACTCCAGTCAGTGAGAGAGAATATTTGGTTAACCCGAACCCTGACCGGGACACCATTCCTACATTTATCATCAAGTGTCGTACTGGTAGTGTGTGGAGAACAACGGGCTTGGTAATTGTGTATATCAGTTATAGGCAATTAACTGTTACTGAAGCCATGCATGTGCTGTTTTACAGGGTAGTGCACCCATAGAGCATTATAGAAACATTTTTTTAAAACTACTTCAAAAAGGATGACACTGATCCAGGAACTGTGTCAGCAGCCCTTTAGTGAAAACTCATCCTCCTTGTGGACTGACCAAAAATGCATCACTATCCTTACTACTTGCGTGGCAGTAGATATAACTGTGTTAGACATTTATGATTCGGAGTTTGAATGTAAATTGAGGTGAATTATTATTCAAAAAGTAACAGTATCACATCCTAATCATGGCTGAACCATAAGGGACCAACTCTGAGTCACATGGTAAAACAATTTTTTGGTTAAAAACCTTGCGAATAAACCAAATGTAGCAATCAACTCAAATGGATTTACATGATATTTACATGACAAATATATATTCCAAAACCAAAAAACATTTGTTTAAAAGAGCTTTATAAATTTTATACTTGCATGTTTTTGACTTGATTCCTTGGATCTGGCCTCACAGTGTATTGTATTTGTTCATAGTTTTACAATGATTAAATATATTTCACACTGCATGAACAAACAGTCAACTTCAGAAATGCTTTTGTCCCCAAAGCCACAATCTTGCTTGAACTCAATCCATTCAAATCTGTTAGGAAAGCTGAATAAAGTGGACAAGCATGCAATTGAGCTATTACCTAGGATTGGAAACCAGACTGCATGTTCTGGTGTGGCTTGGAAACCTGGTTTGTTCATTTTACTCATCTTCGCAGTGTCAGCTGCAAGCACATCAGACTATTAGACGCCCCTTTTTTAAGTTCAATATTGATCTTGGATACCATGCAGAGCCTTGCAGTAATTGAGTCTTATCTTGACGGTTGTAAGTTTAATGAGGTTGGCTGTGGCAGTCGATCCCTGTTGGCTGGTAAAAGGGACGATTGAAAGCAACGCAAGCAGGGAGGGTGGGAAAGTAGGAGGTCCAAGGCCTTACAATTTGGCTGTGACTGGCTCACTTGTTGGAAAGATGGTAGAAAATCATCCGCCAGTATTTTTACAACTCAGCCAGTGTGTCAGATCTCTGCTGTCATCTGTACTGGGTTGTTGTCAAACAAGTGAGAGCACACAAAAGCACTAGATATGCATTTTTTTATAGACAGGAAAAGGATTCCCGCGCCTCCAATACAGAGAAATGTAAACACGCAGTGTATCAGAATTGCAAGAAGCAACAATACTAAGAGACACTGTATATGTGAACCTCTGTTTGCATTATGAAAGATGGCGCACATCTTGAGATTGGCAATTCTCTGTCAGACGCTACCTGTATGCCTTGCAAATTATGTGAAATGACTCAATATGTCATCACATTGGATGTCTGGCCTTCATTTTCATCATAAATATTCCTTGCAAAGATTGTTTTCTCTTGGCTTAGTACTTGCCATAAAAGTATGTGCATAGCCTTATGTTCCATTTTCACTGAATATACCTCTACAGTGAATGTATCTTCAGAGTGATATCTGCTACAATGTGTGCGGCCTATTGTACATCCTGCACAATCCCCTCAGCTCTGCAGGGGAAGAATGGTTATCAGTGCAGCAAAATATGAATCATGCTATCGTGCACATTGTCGATGTCTCTGCACCAGCAGTGAAAAATACTTGGCCAATGAAGACTTTCTAATTTTAATACTATTAACACACATTTTCTCGATAGCAGACTAAACACCAAGCGTTTCATTGGTTCACACTGAAAAATCTAGTAAGGTCAATATCTGTTTACATTTAGATTCTCTGCAAAAATCAAGTTGTGATAATGAGCGCAATCCATATTTCCTTGATCCTTCACAAATCGACCTTATGAATGGTAAACCCTCAGTGAAACCGAAAACATTTTATCTCCTGCATGTCTGTATCTGTCATATAAATGCAGCAGATAATGGCGTAGTAAGCAAGGAAACGTCATTACAGATCTCCTACTCATTGCCACCCATTAAATGCTAGCTGGAATAAGATACATAAACAGTAAGTAGGTGTCCCTGCCAAATGACTGAATATTGGTCCTGCCTGTCAAGCTGCCCCTCCCGCCTCCTGAAAAGAGGACATCTACCCAGTACACATAATAAGGGGAAGTCAGGCAGCGATGCATTAAAATGCTCAAAATGTCTAATTTATCTGATAGTCAGCCATCTCCTCCTCTGTGCTTCCTGTGGACAGCCACCAAGGGGCTCAGTGTCATTTAGAGGTGAGAGCCGCATGAGCTAACCACAGAAAATATTACTTTTATTCAATGGATGTGATATGATTGACAGCCTCGAATTGCTTTGCCCGTGACCTTGGAGGACCAGCGCTCAAACTGAAGTTAGCATTTTGTGTGGGTGTGAAGCTGTGGCCCTGCAGTCAAGTCTCATACTGATGCAGCTCTTTGTTTGCCTCTGCTTTGTATTTTCAGACTAAATACAATATATTCACATGCACGAAGTGAAAAGAATATTGGGAGCACTAGCATCTTCAACCAAGTCCAGCTGCCCTTTAATTTTTAACCTTCGTTGGATGGCATGTATGATGTAGAATGGCTTGGCATATGCATGGGGTAAATGAAAGTATTACAAATTATTACATTCTCTTCATAGCGGCTGTGAAGTTATGTGTTAGATTAAATGGGATGAATTCTGGTTTGCTTCTGGCCTTCTTGAGGATGAAACAAGGAAGCTTTGAATACCCTCTTTAATTGCAGTTTATATAAATAACTTATGTAATTAAATCTTCAGTTTTGTTGTAAAGTGTTTTATAAGTATTCTGTTTCATGCTGCCGTTGCTATGTCTAGGGGTCTAACATCATTGAATTTACTTAATTGTCCATAAATCATTCGGAAAAAAGAGCAAAATGTCCATTAAGGTGGTGTCAGTCACCAAAAGCCAAAGATGTTGACATGGGCATGTTACGGCCAGGGAAAGCACATAATTTTACTTATGCTAAAAAAGATTTTGAAATTAAAGAAGAACTGGCTTCCAAGCAATCATTGAAAGGGACAGCAATGGGTAATGATTTATTTGTAGAGGTAAATACATGCATGCAAATTATGACTACAATGGAAAAAATTAACCCTGTGTTACAACTGACAGATTACCTAATTTAGCTGGGAAAATGTTTGAAGAGAATAAGTGACGTAGATTAACCTAGAACAGAAACTATTTTTCTATTATTATCTATATAAACTATTATTATTATTTTTCAAGATGTGTTATACAAGTCGGTACTGAAAATAAACCATGTGGTTGATGTTAAAGTGTTAACTTCATTAGGGCAAGAGCAATAAATCACAGACAATCTGTTGTGCTTTTGAAGGAGCATTAGACTGAACAAGCTGATCTGGACTACCACACAGCTGTCAGGTGGCTCAGTGTGGGCAGAGTGCTCAAAAGAGTGTGGGCCCTGAAATCAGAAATGCAGAAGTTTTGTCTGATGAAAGGAAAGAACATACCTGAACTAACCACTGCAGACTGGTTGGCATTTGCCCTCATGAATGAAATGAAAAATCTTTGGACATCAGATGCACAGCCTAGTCAAGGCCTCCGTGAAGAAGTTGCTGCTTCTCTATTGATGAGTAGAGGAACACACTCACACCTTCCCACACTAAAAGAAAAGGCAGAAGGCATTGCATGGCAAGTTTTCAAGGCGATTTGAAGACTTCTGCTGCAGCTGTGCTGGCAACATCATGAATTACATTCACTCATTCAAGCCCATTAGATACTTGATTCCTCCCACTGAGTAATGCCTGGTGCACACTAGAGGATTTTCAATTCTTAACAGATTTTTAAAACGTGGGACACCAAAAACAGATTTACCCGTTTTTTAATATTTTAATCATAAGGACACACACACCAGACGATTCAGTTAAGATGGAGGACCACACACACTTGGCATTTATATTAAACAATTTTAGAGTGGCGATTCCGGGGACTGGGGATCTCACAGAAAGTAGCGTGAGCAAACGTAACCAGAAATAAACAAACATGGAGGCAGACTGTTGTCAGCTAGTTGTACAGTGTTTTGCAAATCAAACAAAAAAAGAGAACAAGACTGTGAATAAACCTATGAACTAATGGCTGAGAAAAGGGAATCAGCACGGTTTATACATTTTATATTGTGAATAAATAGACACCACGTTGGTGACTCTCTCCGGTCAGCTTCCTCTCATTGGCTGTTGTGAGTGTCTGATCAGAGGTACCCCGACTCAGTCAATGACTTGTAGATTATATCCCAAATTCACACTACAGGATCATTTGGGACGATATTTTGTTGCAACCAGCCTCAGATTAGGAATGCCCCTGTTGGGAGTAACAATCAGACCCAACAATCAGTTATCGGAAAGACTAGAATGGCGCTATACAAGTATAGACAATTTACTGGTTTGGATATTTTGTTCCACCAGGTTTGTTTGGTTTTATTTTTGAACCTTGTTTATTGGACCCACAGTGCATGTTTTTATCTTTTGGCATGCTGAGAGAAAACAATTTTTTTTAAACTCAAAACTGTCAGTCCTGTAAAACTGTCAAAGACTCCTGCATATAATTAAATGTTCTTAAATGTTTTTAATGATATAATAAATGTTGAAAATTAAGTGCACAGTATGTTTTTTTTATAACTGAATAGAATTAAATGTTACAAACAAAATTTGTTTGGCCCCCAGCAACAATCTGGTTTTCTCATGTGGCCGTCAGAAAGCAATCATTTTCTGACCTCACCGTCCCATGACGTTCGTCCTGAAAATAGGTTGAAAGTAATGAAGATTCCTAGTGCCAGGTGAAGTCCTGACTGAAATGCAGCTTCAGAAATTCACTCTCAGTAAGCCATTTGGGATACTGATAAGTATTCCACTTCAACAGCAGGGATATTGTCCTTAGCAAAAAGATACAATTTATGTGGAGTCTCTACTTGGTCCTGAAATGGGTGTTGTAAAATAGCTCTGGAGCTACTTGACAATGCTGCAGTCAGGAAACAACCAGGCACTAAAAGTCTTCATTGACAGTTTTTCTGTGCAGTACTTCAAATAGAAGAAAGACTATGTCCTGACCTTTGAAGAAATCAAAGGCTATGTCAGTTCAGTATGCCAGAGCGATGTGCTTACATCAGGGGACCAATATGCAGCAACAGGCAGAAAATACTGTCCAAGTCCAAATGAGATGGGCAAACTGTTACGTTGAAGAATGAATGATGACAAAAGATGGCTTAATAAACTATCAAACACGTTTAGTATTTTTGCTTGACAAATTAAACAATAAATTAATTATGAAAAGAGTTGACAATTAGCTTTCGTTCTATCAACTAAGCGATCAAATCATAGACTGTATGATTCCCGGCTAATCTAAAAATGGGCAAAGAGGAAGAGCGGGGGCAAAGCTAGTGGCTAGTCACCTCCGATAGCACCAATCGGTCACTAAAAGCGGCCCACCCTTAATTATGCATAACTTTAAGCCTTTATATGATGATGATGATGAACCAGTGACTTATATAGAAATGCCACATTCACACAGTTTTTATGAAGATGGAAATAGAGACACAAAAAACATTTTCTGTACAAAGTTGTAAACATCTTTATTTCTGTTGTACAGCTGAGCATTTTAATATGGGGGTTCATGGGGATTGACTATGTATTGGAGCCAGCCTCAAATGGGCAGTCAAGGAAGTGCAGTTTTTGGCACTTTTACATTGGTTTAATTTTTCAGCTCCTGAAGCTTGCTGCATTCAACTACTTTATCTTGTCTTTATCTTGCAATAGCATGAATCAGATTCATTTCTGTGGTAAGAAGTTAAACTTAACAAAGCTGTAAAAATATTTGGTTGACAGCAAATAGTTTTTGGGTGAGCTACAGCTACTCTACAAGTCTCCAAGAAGTGCACTTTGGGAGTTATTGGCGAAACTAAGTCAGTTTCAGTTACTGGATTTCTCACATACACCAAACTCTTCCAGGCCTGTGTTTGCCCCATTCTTGAATTTGTGAGGTTGGTGTTCATTGGAGTTATCTCAAGAACGAAGACATCCATAACTGAGCCATCTGATATTTATTGAGAGTACATTTTCAGCTGAAACATGAGATATGGAGTGGACGCTCTGCGAGGTTTGATGGAAAATTCTGTGAAATAGGTTCCATAATGTGGAGGATAATTCTGTTTAAACAAATATTTAAATGGGACACACAAGAGAATGGACCATGGATATTGGATGTGTATGCTTAATAAAAACTTCTCTATATTGGGGATAAGTGATGTGGTAATATTGTGTTTAATAGAGAAATTAAGCTATTGCTTTTTCTGAAAATTATTATTTTAATCTGTCATAGAAAAGAGATGTGTTCAGACTTCAGCTGGCAGCTACATCATACTGAAATGGAAGCATGAGATAATGGAAGAATTTGTCAAGAGAATCATTTTGGTTGTCCTTATTTTTTAGAAACTCATTTCTTTTGCTGTTATCTTTTTAAGGAATACTTAAACAACTTAAATGTCTGTTTGAAAATATTGCTGCTGCAGCCTATTTATGTATACATTATCTATATTCAACTCTAATGCGGTATCGGCACATCAGTTTCTTTTTTCTCTGCAAGAGAAAAGGGTGGCAATGGTGACAGACAAGGACTCTCAACATCCACAGACAATTTTCTATGTTTACTGGGTTCCCACTATTTCTCTGAGCTGCTGCCTTCTCTCACGCGCACAGACACACACACACATACACACAACGCAACATACTATATGCCTGTTGGTGCAATGAAAACATCTATCCTCAGGAGAGTATGTCCCTATGGCCTCAGCCAAGTGTGTGTGGGCTGATGAGGTGAAAGTAATCTAAATGGAGTTCTGCGTGGCACAAGTGGCACAGGACACACACATACACACTCAACGTAGATCGTATCATCACACCCCCATTGTGGCATATGGGCCTCTCCAGAGGACGCCATTGCTCCAAAAGGGGGTGAAAATATCGAAAATGAGTTGAACCTCCACTGAGATAGGGGGTCACTGCCTTTCTTTGCAATTTGTCTGTCCCTTTTTCTCAGAGGTCAGTAATTGAGCATTGGAAATTGGAGAAATGGCCACAAGTCGAAAACAAAGTCACAAACCACCTTTATTTTCTTAATTATATAGCTATGAACAGGGAAAAGGCCAAGATGGAACAGATGAGAGGGGCCAGAAGGTGGTTTTATGTCTTTCCATGTTTGCACAAAACACAAAAAAGTGTGTGTGTGTG
>JAPMOB010223241.1:39630-55478 GCA_029875015.1 Lepomis gibbosus | reverse complement strand
ACATCTCCTGACGACCCTGGCCTTAGCTCCGCCCATAGACAGCCTGGAACTCAAACAAACCAGAACACAATAGACAACCCAACCAATCGTCACAACACTGTCCAGACTCTATGCACACCTACGTAAGGTCATAGGTCAGACATGAGATTTACATCTTTACTAGACATGCCTAAATAAGGCCAAAGGAAGATGTGCAGCAGGGTGTGGTTTCCATTATATAGTTGTTGCTTAGCAGGAAGACCTCAGACTCTTGTGGGGAACTTCAGACGTTTGAGGAGGATAGCAGAGTCTCCAGATATATATCTGCTTTCTGAGCTCAATAAAATATTGTGGGAATCTGATAACTGGTCTCCTTCTGATCCTTCTCATCAACGGACTCGGGGAAGTCGTCGTACTTATAATAATACAATAATTTGGGGATCCAAATTTGAGGAACAGTAAACAGCAAGATGTTAAAAACCAAAAAAGTCTAACTTCCACAATGCCAATGCAGCCACGGTTTCAATATAGAGTGCTTTTTCCTGTTTGTGTGCATGTGGGTTCATACTGTATTTGTCTGTGCCCATGTGGGCAATAAGCTCCCAAGGCAATGACCTCTGTGTCCATTTTTGAAGGAGAGTAAACAGTGAGTTGTTAAAAACCAAACAAGACTGACCTCCACAAGACCAAAGCAGCCACAGTTTCACTAAAGGCATTTGGATGGTTTAACTATTAAAGGGAAGAATTCACCAATAAACCGTGATTCTGGGATGTTTGCCTTAATTGAGTTGTCTGTTATTTTCACAAGATGAGATCATATTCACAGTTCTTTTAACAGAGATTAAAACAAAACAATGGATTAATTTTAGAGTAGAGTTTTCCCACAAATTACTTCTTAATGAAGCTCTGTACACTCTTGTACCCTTTCTATCAATTTCACAAACTGAGGCAAGTCAGGACAAATCCTTTCCGACACATCTAAGATAGAAAGGTAAGGTGTGCCTTGACGCAGAAGGAAATTAAGTTGCTCAGACTTCACTGAAATGATTCAGTGGTCATGGTCAAGGTGAGACGTAGATGGATCATACTGTGCATCTTGTAACTTTGCAATGAAGGGGAGAAACAAAAGCTTTACAAACACATGAGTAATGAGTGACGTGCAAAGGATGTGTAGGTTACATTACTGGATGTGAATCCTTCTTTTGATGCCCCACAGCCATCTTCATTCCTTAAATGTGTCTGCACACGCAGCTAAAGGATCAAATCCCTATAACCTCTGCCAAGCCAAGTTTGCCTGAGCAGACAGGCAGAAACCCAAAACAACAAAACCTGAGGTAGTGTGAGATGGGGCTGAAGTGAGCAGATGAAGATTCAGTCAAATAAAAGAAAGAGCAAGTTCTCATGAAAGACAACAACAAGGAGGCAGGACATATCTAATGAGATGATGGTGAACTGCACATAGGCATCATATTAGTAAAATATCTTTGGATCTCTAGGCCTCTCAGTGTGTTACTGAAATGGCCGCAAAACAGATTTGCAGCAAATGCCTCACATGACGATACCCCTCCACATGTTGCTATGGGAACTTGGGGCAAGGGGCAGGGGAGCATGTGATTTGAGTGCCTGTGTTGTCCTCAGGCTCCAGTCCTAAGAAAAGCCCCCTCCCATACCACACACACACCTAGCTGTAAACCTTCCCCTCCTCCACCCTGAGCCCAATTATCAATGTTAGGGACTAGAGTGATCACATTAACTCCCTGACAGTGACCTAACATATTTGGTTGGGCCCCCCTCAGATACCACACTAGGTTTCTGAGTCCTGATGATCCCCGGAGTACTACTGTATCGGCCTCAAAGGCCACAAAGTTTAACAACAATCCAAAGGCTATGCTTTAGTACAACAAGGAGGATGGAGCACATTTATGTTGTCTCAGTGACTCACTGTGTGTCAATAAGGACTCATTTAAATGACATTATCTCTCAAAAGCCCATGCTTTGGCTGAATGAATTGGCACTAATTACCAAATTAATTAATTCACAGGGAACCACACTGTCCAAGGGAGCCTCATCACAGTCCACAATTTACCATAACACATCAAGTGAAGCATGGTAAAAATAAAAAAAAAATAATAATAAGATTTAACTTCCAATACGATATTCTAGATTGATTAAAGTTTCCTAGTTTGCACATTGAATCATTTGGCCGTTTCCCATCATATGCTGCATTAAAGTGTTTAGGGTAGCCTAATAACTAATAAAATCAAAGTGCCAAATCCTATTCATTCTGCTTTCTTAATAAGAAAAAGTGCACGACTGCCCACAAACTGCGATTTTACGTCAATTAACAGACTATTGTCCTATGACAGCGTGGAAGAGGCGGGCCCAGCGATTACAACAAGTGTTTCGGGGTGCCCGGGAGGCAGATATACCTCTGTGGATAGTTGGACGACGCTCTTCGGATCTTTGGAGAGGCGAGTCAGCGCGGCTCCCGACTTTTACGCAACGAGCGTCTGTGGACGTAAGTGGGCCCGAGCCCTATAGCCTACCAGCAAGTTTCGTTTGTGGACAAATCCCATCTCTAGCAGCCAGCATGGATGATGGATCTGTCTACCAGAACTGCACGGACCAACCTCCTCTCGCCATCGACATCATCCGAAGTGAGTGCACTGGCTTTGAAACCACAGATCAGTCCGTTAACAGGCTTCCCAAATGTCTCCAAGTTTTGTCCCAAGGACCCCCACCTGATGAGATTAGGCCTATAGAGGGATTAGATCTCAATTCCCCCAGTGCCGTCCCCAAGTGCGTGGACTTCCTGCATACTGAAACTGCGGAGATTTATGGAACTCCCTGGATCCCACTTTGGGAACTACTGGGATGGTGGTCTCCTCCGTACAGCATCTAGGGACGAATTGTGCCTACCTGCCGAGGATTGCATGCACCTCGCGAGTGATAACGGTCATTTATGCTGCGAAAAGAAGTGGATGCAAATCTCGGCAGGTAGCCTACAAGAGTTGTTCTGCCGGAATATGCATCCACCTCTTTAGGTCCTTTTCAGACACTTTGTTGTGCTCATTGATCAAACGTGGTTATTACCACATATATTTACTGAATCTCAAAGAATGGTGCTTCTACCAAGTTTATTAAAATATTTATATTAAACTCTAAAAGTTCATGAAATATATACTTCGAATAATTTGTCACCAGTGATGAACCACACAAAGAACAGTATAGCGTTTAAAACATAGACTGTATATAAAAAGTTTTAAAAGCAGTATTTGGAGGTGCATGCTATTCTCGGCAGGCAAAACTCGGCGTAACACCGGCAAGTGCTGCTACATTAAGATTAGCCGATGCAGATTTACAACCAAACCACCAGTGTTACTTGGTCAGACAAAACTCAGTCCTCCTGCTGGTTACAGCTACAGCTTTAAAAAACAACAACAAATTATCCAGCTAATCCATTAATCCACTTTACTTGGTGTTATACATTCGCGTTTGGGCTTGTGAGTCTTGTCGGATTGTCATTTTTTCACGTTGCTATTCACTTCTCATAACACTCCCGGAGCTTTTGCAGTCTGACATCCACAGCAACAATAGAGAGAAAATCCACTTAAATTGAGCTTAGAAATATTTTTATGACTGAACTCCTAAAGTAGTAGGCCTAAATCATCATAATAAATGTGTTTGTATGAAAGTACGGTGAGATGTACATTAATGAATGGGGTTTTTTTGCTGGTGATGATCCGTTGCAATGTGTTTTTATTATTGTACTTTTTGAATCTTTGAATTTGATTTGAATCTTTTTTTAAATGTGCTCTTCAAACAAAACAAAAAATAGGCTAACATTTTCTACTTAATGATCAAGACAAATTGACGTTTAAATATTACCAAGTTTTATATTGGTTCTACTGCAACATCACTGATGGATGTTTAATCATTAAAATGAAGGTGTTTAAGCACCTTCATTTTAAATTGATATATGTTTTAAGACAACTTTCCTCCATTTTAAAATCCTCACAGTAGATGAAAATGAGCTTGATAATCAATAGGCCCTGGCCAATATATATTGATGGAGAAATGAACTTATTATAGATATATTGTATTGCATAATTATGTGTTGGCCAACATAAACAAGAAATTTCCACAGCCCACTGAAAGAAATAGGGGATCTAGGAAGATTTACTGCATTTGTTCACCAGAGAGCTTTGAAGTTCCATCTGGATCAGTTTTGCTAGTAAAAATAAAATCTTCAGTTTCCACTTTTCTGCATAAAGCTGAATATGTTCTGCACATGTGTGGCTGCATAAGATTTCTGATGGCTAAAAGCTACGAGAGAACACAGATTAAAGTTTAATGAAATAATGTTTAGGGTGAAGGTGGAAACCATTCCCAAAAATCCAGTGTCTCAGTTATTAACTGGATCAATTAAAAAAAGGAACTGCACATGCTCAAAAAGGAGGCACAGACCACCTACAGCTTCATCAAAGTTGAAACATTTGTTTGTGTAGTTGTGAGTGTGTGTGTGTGTACTGACTGACTTTAATGACCTTTGGGATACCAGAGAAGAAATGACGCAGATTTTGAGAATAGCCTACTCATCAACACAATTTAGTCAGCCTTTCCTCCCACTCTGTTTCATTTCATACAGCTTTGTCATCACATGTCTCTCTTTGTCTGAAAAATCTGTTTGAGCAATTACATTTCTGTGGCCACGTGTGATCGTGCCTTACTCAAAAGTTATTACTAGAAATGAAACCCATGGCCGCTATTTTCTTCCACTGTGCATAACCCCGCCCACATGCGTTGATAACCAAAAGGCAGGGTTTGAAAAAACAACTAATACTGCCTCATGTGGTATAGCCAATCGTCATTTCCATCTGTGACTTTCAGATCTGTTTGTTTTTGGGGCTGTAAAAAGAAATAATCTTGTAGTTTGATCATGCAAAGCTCTTGCATATCAGATAACATGATGACAGCACTCCTAACAAATGATAAAGAGAATCTATCCAGAGAATCTATGTTGTTGTTTTTTGTCAACGTGCACATGTATGGCAACAGTCTGCAATTGATTTCCTGTGTTGCTGTTTTTACTTTCATTTCTTTCTCAAAGAAACACAAGAGGAGGGATTCATGGAATCTAAACTCAGGCCTGGGTTGGTCATTACTTTAATGTGTTAGTATTTTCTAAATTGTCAAAATATGGCACCCCATTTTTTTTGTGGCCAAATTAGGTCATTTGCTTTGCCTCTGGTTATCATTAGTTTAAATGATGTAAATTACTTTTTTTAAAGACTGTATAAAGCCCCTTTTCCACTTTAACTTAATCTTGCATAACTTGCCCTCTAGAATGCCGTTTTGAATGTGACCACATTGGCGCATGATGCACGCTTGCAAGTCTAGTTTTGTCTTGTGACCCTGTGCTAGCCGCATGGCTCTAGGGGTGGAAAGGCTGGCCACTTTGGTTCAGATGGAAATATCTCAGCAACATGAGCATGAAATATTGATTCACATTGACTTTAGCTCTAACGCCTTCAGTAGGTTGCCATTTAAATGTATGGTGAACCATTTTATTTGTTGTGGTCATGTTCCGTGCACTGTAGACTCTTTATCTTGTTACGGCATGTTACACTCTTTGCTTCAAGGCTGCTTGTTATTTTATGGCAGCCCGCATGGGTAAGCATTTCAAGGCCTTGATGCACGCTCCAACAACATTGTCATGACCAGACTCGAAGGCCATGACAAAAAGTGGGAAAAGACACAGTGATTCACTTTTCAATTCAAGATTTATTGCAACATAAGATAACCAAAATAAAGCATAAATTGTGGGATGGGTTAGTCCGCAACATCAGTAGTGTAAGTGTGGGTGGGTGATCGTGGTGTAGAGTGTTGTAATGCAATGAAAACCAAAAGGTGTAGCTGCTGGCAGGGAGGATGAGAGAGAGACATGATCTTGGAGGTGGAGCTTTTATCTCCTGTGGAGCACGGGTGTTCTCGATTGGGGAGCGACCACTGCAATCAGCTCACAACATAAATACACTTTACCTTCATAAAACCACAATGAAGATCATATCAAGTTCAGATGTCCAGAGGACGGCCTGTGGGTCTAGAGTTGCAGCTCGAAACTGAAGATAGACTAAATTGTTGTAATTTCCTTTCTCTCCCTCCAGAGTTGGACATCTTTGGCATCATCCTGTACTCTGTGCTCACTTTCATGGCAACAGTGTCCATGCTCGTCTTCATAGAGGAGTGTGTCTACATTTATAGGAAAGTGCCCGCCAATAAGAAGAGTGTAATCATCTGGGTGAATGGGGCGGCACCGGTAAGACGGTGGATAGTATGCAGAAAAGACACAGACAGCATGGATATTTTTCACCCATTCCAAGGCACAGATGTTGATCAGATATACTGTATCTTCACATGGTGTTTCCCTCTTTCTCCTCTCCTTTCTCAGGTGATTGGCACCATGTCGTGTCTGGGGATGTGGATTCCTAGAGCCACCATGTTTACTGATATGACCTCTGCCTGGTGGGTCTCTTTTAGTCGCCTTCCATCTCTGGCTGTGCTGTGTGTTTTTGTGTCTTTTCTTTACCCACAGCGCCTCACAGTAACGAATCACAGAGGGGAAACTTGATATAGTCTGTGTAATCTGTGTACTGGCTCTCTAAAGTGTCCATGTGCTTCCTCTCTTCATACTCCCCTAATTCTTTCTTCCCTCATTCCATGTTTTCAATTAGCTGCCTCTTCTCTTATCTCCCTGCAGCTACTTTGCCATTGTGGTGTTCAAGTTCCTGATCCTGATGCTGGAGGAGGTGGGAGGTGACGAGGCTTTTCTGAGGCGAGCAGAGAGACATAAACTCAAGATCAGCACGGGGCCGTGCTGCTGCTGCTGCCTCTGCCTGCCGCACGTAAACATCACACGGTAAACAATCAATAAAAAGTCCTTTTACAATGCCTCCCGAGTGTGAACAGCTTCAGAGGAACACTCAGCAGAAGTATGAGGGAGTGTGGCTTACGACAAGAAGCATATCTTTAGTTTGATAACAGCAGCCAATATCTGAATGTGGATTTCATTATCTCATTATCATTATCCTTGGCAGGAGAGGTTTTTTTTATTACACTGTTAAGGCTCAAGAGTTTTGGTATCAGCTGCACGGGCAGTAATGGAAATATTTATATAGAAACAAGAGTTTTTGCTCCTGTACATAGTTGACCTCTAATTTCACCTCATGTTTTCTGTTTTGAATTCAATTGCGTAAAAGTAAAGCAGCATGAAAGAAGAGACATAAATGATTCCCACATCTCAGCTATCCTTAGCAAGTGTTTGTTAAAGCAGGAGCTCAACATTTTGGGAAACGCGCTTATTCGCTTCATCTTGAGAGTTCAATGAGGAGATCAACACCACTCTTATATTTCATTTAATTACTCTGTGCAAAAACCTTCTTTATGCTATGCCAAGCTAACCAACAGGTGGCTCCAGCTGCATATTTACTACACAGACATGAGAGCGACCTTCTCACTGAACTCTCAGAAAGTACGCGTAAAAACTGTTCACTCCTACAGGGTTTTGGTGCCCCAATACATGTTGTTTTGAGCTAGTCCAAACAGAGGTGGCGAGCGCAAAGTTAACACAACCCAAACAGCCACAATAACCAGGCTTATAGGAAATACACCAGGTTAAAGTAACCCAGAATTATTCTTTAATATTTAGTAGTTGCTGAATTACCAAGGTTGTTATGGAAACATCCAGCAGTGCTACAGGTACAGATCCTGTGCAGCTTCCAAGATGGTTACAATCACATGTTGTTTGAGGGGTCAGCCTACTGCACGGAGGTCTTTGATGTTGGTTTTCTTTTTGCCTGTTTGAGGATTGCCTAACCTCAGAGATCCTCTGTACATATTGGATTGGATTGCATGCTTTTCTCTGAACACTGTGAACAGTTGAACACACTCCTGGCCATTCAACTCTTCCTGGGTGGGGAAGCATGCATCATACCACAGTGTAGACAGCAATCCTATCATGCCCCTGTCTGGACAGTACATCTGCACTATCACTATGTGTCACAGTTGATTGATGCGTCCATCCAGTTTAAATTAAGTCTGCATTTGTACACTGTTTTTCTTTCCATGCTTGATTTGTTGTGTCCGTCTGTAGCAGGTTCAGTCGGTTTAGTCTGTGCACGTTTCTCACCATAATGATCTGCATGTGGGTGTCTGGAAAACATTTCAGATGTGTTCATTTCTTAACACAATGAACCACTTCACGTAAATTCGCTCAGTGCAGATCCTTTGCCCACAACGATGACGACAACGATGATGATGATGATGATGTCGGTGATACCAGCCAAGACATACCTTTTTTTTCTATTAGGCTATGCCCAGTTTCCCATCAACAACTTAGTTTCAGGATCACCTGTGCTGTCTTGGAAACACATCTGTTTATAAGAAATCGGAGAGGTATAAGCGCATCAGGGGGGCTATTACTGTTGCCCATAAAAGGTATGCCCAAGGTCACTGAATTGTTCATAACATCCTGTGTTAATTATCCAGGACAGATTAAGGGCAACAGGGAATTCCACAGTGGACTCTGATTGTTTTGCCGGTGTGGTTACAGACTAAAACCGTTTTGCCATCGGTGGCCACTGTGAAATAGCTTCCTCTTTTCCAATTTCAGGCGCTCCCTCTTCCTGCTCAAACTTGGCTCCTTCCAGTTTGCTCTCCTGAAGATTGTCTTCACCATCCTCTCGATTGTCCTCTATACCAACGGGAACTATGTCTTGGGTGATGTGAGTTGGAAATTCTGGACGGCATGCCAATAATACCCAGTTCTTCTTTCTCTCTTTTCTCTCTTCTCTCTGTAATCTGTTATCCCAAAGTTAACGTTCCTAAATTGATGAACTATTAAGTGTGTACTAATCTCAGAAACTCATAGTGACGTTAATAGTGAGAAACAGGAATTTATGAATTTATGATACATCCTGTATTAATTCATGGATTATTATGTCATCATGACTAATTAATGATGCATGTGTTATTATTACACATTACCCATTTTGCCAAAGAAATTATAGTTTGAAAAAATAAATGAGAATAAAGTTACTTATAGTGTGTTAAAAAGGCTGTCTGTTGCTGGAGGGCTGTAGGGAATGAATAGACAATCACTGGCCAGTAGGGGGCTCACACGCTCTATTCTACCGAGCAACACGAAGAATGAGAGGCCAGTTTGTCTGCAGCAAGGAGCATTGTCAGCAGCATGGAGCATTGAAAGCTCATGGAGAAACTTAGCACCACTGTTCAGTGTTAGTCTCATTTTGGGAGTGATTTGTGCGTCCATAAAACCAAACCACAAATCCCATCATTGCCAGTAGATTATACTGTATGCACCTTAAGGAGAAAATAAAGGAAACGCTCAATGCAACAAAGCCTGGTTAATGGAGCCGCTCTCTTTAAAGACAAACTCAGAGTCCTGACCCCACTCTCCACAGCAATCTGAATTATCCACCATGCAACACATTCACTATTTTTCAATTGTCCTTCGAGCCGGATAAGCGGATTACTGTGAGAAATGCAACACCCTGAGTCAGATGAGGTGGACGCAGAAGGCAGGGAACAGTCCCTGCCCACCTATCAGACTATGACCTAACCGGACCAGGGTCACAGAAGCAGTTCCATACCCAAGTACACCAGAACACATAAGAAGCAGCGCAGGAGCTATTGGGGGCAGAGGCTCCCTTTGGTGCTACAACGCCTATTAGTCAAGACCGGATCATGCTGAAAGAGTAGTGGGAACAGATGCTGCAAGAGATGCAGAAAGAAGTGGGCCTCCAAATGAGTCAGGCGCCAGATCTGTCCACCCGGTGGCAACACGGGACAAGATAACGAAGATAATGCAGCTCTAAAGCAACAGGTGAGCCAAGTACCCCATCTTGTTTCTGCAGTGAAGGAGATGAGGCAGGCCGATGTAGAGCTTTGCCAGCAGTTCCAGAGTCTGATGACTGAGGGGAGAGACCCACCCAGACCTGCCACCTCATGTACACCTCCACCATCATGCTTACACAACAAATGTGGGCAAGACCTATATCGCCCATCACATCACCAGATGCAAGGCACAGGTTATTCTGCTGCACGCAGCGAGTCATATTTACACGCTATGGGTCTTGGTGATGTATTAGCAGAGGATTTGTCTTATCTCAGAGTTTCACACCATTTGGATGACAACCCTTCTTACCCGCAATACTATTCTCCTTCTCCTCACGTGAGCTACCCCCGTGCAGACCAACATGGCCAGAGAACCCAACCGTTGCCATTACACACCCCGCGTGAGCCACAGTCACTCCCCATACCGTCCTCTCTGTGAAGACCCACCATTAACCCAAGAGCATACATACCGAGGGCCCAAGCCATCAATCCCACACCTGACATCTCCAGATCCGAGAGAGTTCGCAAGGATCACGTAGGATGAAGATTGCGCTGGAAAATATCCTTCAAGATGATGCCACGGACCGATGTAAGTTTCAGATCCTCACGGATCACCTCAAGTGTGAAGAGGCCTTATTCGTGGCAGATTCCTACTGCAACTCCAGGCAGCCTTACACAGACACAATGCTGGCCCTCACCAAGATGTACGGGCAGCCACATAAGCTGGCTGTGCAGCACATTGCAGAGTTAATGGATGGGGCTAACATCCATAGCGGTGATGTGAATGCCTTTTGTCTTTTTGCGCTCCGTGTACGCGTGCTAGTGGGAATGCTAAAACAACTAGGTACGAGAGGCCGTGTGGAGCTGCACTGTGGTTCTCATGTATCCACGTTACTTTGTAAGCTACCCAATGATCTCATCGCCAGCTTCAAGAGATTTATTCACCCCTTGAGAACTGCCATCCCCACACTCATTGTCTTTGCTGAGTGGCTGGAATATGAGCTTGAGGTGCCAGAGGACAGTGTGAGGCCTGTTAGTTACAGGAGGGAGGATTTTTCCAACAAAAAGAAAGAGACCGGAGAGACTTGAAACATGTCAATAAGGCCGCCACCATCCTCCTAGGCACAGGGAGGACAGCAGAGACTACTAAACCCCCGCCCATGTCGGAAACTCCAGCCAACAGCCATAGTAAGAAGGAGAAGGGGAAGGCCTACTGTCCATACTGCAACAACAGCAATCACTATCTAAACAGCTGTACCAACTTCAAGCAGCTGAACAGAGAGCAGAAAGAGTCGTGGATCAGAAGCAACAACAGGTGCTGGCGTTGTGGCTGTGGCCATCAGGCGGCTAAGTGCACACTGACAGGAAATACCTGCTTGTGCTGCATGATGTGAATGATAGAGCAGAGGGTGAAGCTCCAGGGACAGCCACAGCAGAGAACTGTCTCATGAACACCACTAGCAAAGTCCTGTACACTGACCGCCCCACATATGACTGCAAAGTGCTCCTGAATATCAGCAAGGTCATCATAAGGAATGGTGACCGGTTACTTGAAGCATATGCTGTTATAAATGATGCATCAGAGCAGACCATCCTTCTTCATGCAGCAGCAAAGAAGTTAGGTCTGCAAGGAAAGCCAGAAGAGTTGGCCATCCAAACAGTCAGACAGGAAACACATGTGATCCAGGGGGCGGCCGTCTCCTTCACTATATCCCCTGTGGCCGAACCAAAGAAAAGGTTCAAGATTCAGCGTGCATTCACAGCCAAGCTGCTGGGGCTGGCTGAGCACATCCATCCCGTTAAGACACTGCAGCAGAAGTGCAGACACTTAGCCGGTTAGCCGATTCCAGCACTGGACAGAGCAAGACCCGTGAGTGGCTCTGGTTGCACACACCTCATAATACCCATAGAGCCTGTATGACTGGGCCTTCCTGGTGGGCCAGCAGCAGTGGACTCTACAAGGCCCGGTTCAAGTCGTAAAGCACATCATTGATGCACCACAGTGCCTCTTCACATACACATCATCACCCATTGGCCTATTTTCTCATGTGGAGAAATTGTGGCAGATGGATGTGCTTCCTTACTGCAGTGAGAAGTTGGTCGTGAGATCATGCCAAGACAAAGAAGCTATTCGCCTTCTTCAAGAGCACACAGTGAGAGTGAACGTCAGTGGTATTCAGCGTTATGCCACACCCCTCCTGCGAGTGAAGAACATGCCTCAACTTCATGCCCCACCAGAAGCATCGAGAAACGGTTGTTGAAGGCCCCTGAACGAGCTGCTGCTTACCGGGCTGAGATTCACAGGTTAATAGAAGCAGGTTATGTGGTGAAGGTGGAGCCAGAAGAGGTTGAGAAGACAAAGGAAGCATGGTATATCCCTCACCATATAGTGCAACACAATGGCAAGAACCGGGTGGTGTATACCTGCTCTTTCCATTATCAAGGCCACAACCTTAATGAACTCCTACTGCCAGGTCCTCCCTTAGGACCTTTGCTGTTAGCTGTATTGCTGCACTTTTGAGAGCACTCCCTTGCGTACAGCAGTGACATTTGCGGAGTGTTCCATCAAGTGCGGCTGCTCCCAAGAGATTGACCACTTCTGAGGTTCCAGTGGAGAGACCTGAAGCAGGACAGCACGCCTTGTGTGTATGAGTGGCAAGTAATCCCCTTTGGAACTAATCCCCTTTGGAACTACATGCAGTCCCTGCAGTGCTACATTCGCACTGCAGAAGCATGTGCTAGACCACAGCGAACCAGAGGAGGATGTCAGAGATGCCATTGAGAAGTCATTCTATATGGATAACTGCCTACAGAGCATGACATCAAGAGAAGCAGCCCGGACTTTGGTAGACAAACTACGCCATCTCCTTGCCGAAGGGGGATTTTAGCTGTATTACTCACCTCCCCTCAGAAGCCAGATCAGACAGCTGTGAACTATGGCTTAACTATGGTCGGCCCGATGTCCAGGAATCTGCTCTTGGTCTTCACTGGCACTGCCCATCCGATACCCTGTTCTACAAGCATCGCATGGTTGAGTGCTCTGTAACCACAATGAGGAACATATATAAAGTCCTTGCCAGCTAATATGATCCTCTTGGCTGCATAGTGCCCTACACAACCAGGGCAAAGGTCCTCGTGCAGCGCTTGTGGGACAAGAAGAGAGAGTGGGATGACCCGTAGTTACCAGATGACTTATGGCATTCATGGCGTGCATGGGAGGCAGAGCTGGAACATCTGCCAAAGGTGACGCTGCCCAGGTGTTACTCCATACCTGAGATGGACCATTCCAGCAGTGTGAGAGATATCCATGTGTTCAATTATGCTTCAGAGCAGGCATATGGATCTGTGGCTTATCTCAGGACTGAGAACCTGCAAGGTAAGGTGGAGGTTTCCTTCCTTGCTGCACAGTCCCGAGTTGCCCCCAAGAAGCAGCAGTCCATCCCTGGCCTAGAGCTGTGTGTGGCCCTCACCGGCACACAATTAACCAAGGTCATTACCACTGAGCTGACCCTTCCCATCCACAGCCTCACCCTATGGTCTGATTCACTGACGGTTCTCACATGGTTGCTGTCAGACTCGTGTCGCTACAATGTTTTTGTTGACACTCGAGTGGCAGAAATCCAAGAGCTGACTGGATCAGCTACATGGCGATACGTGCTGTCTGCAGACAATCCAGCAGATGACATCACACATGGACTCGCTCTCTTGGACCTGGATGATGGTAGCAGGTGGACTCATGGCCCAGCATTCTTGAGGCAGTGACCAGAGGAGTGGCCTGAGCCACCGTTTTTACCCCATAACGAGCCAGAAACTGAGCTGAGACAACCTGCTGTGGCTGTTCTGGTAACCTCCGTTTCATCTGTGCCAGATCCACAGCAATACCAGACACTGACCGACTACCTGGAAAGCACAGCCCGTCACCTGCATGGGGCGGCAGACCCTTCAACCCCTGTAACAGCTGATGGATATGCTGCTGCCGCACTGGAAGCACTGAGACAGGCACAGAGAGACTCCTTTCCAGATGAATCAGCCCAGCTGATGGCAGGTAAACAAGTGGCTAAATCCAGCCGTCTCATGCCACTTGTCCCGGAGCTCGATGAGACAAGGGGCCTTATCAGAGTCGGAGGCCGTGTCCGGCGCAGCAGTGACCTCACGTCAGAAGAAATTCACCCTGTCGTCCTGGACCCTCAACACCACCTCACCAGGCTGATCATACAGGGTTACGATGACAAGTTGCATCATCCTGGGCCAGAGAGGGTGTTCATTGAAATCCGGAGAAGGTATTGGGTGCTACGTGGACGTGAATCAGTCCGCAGACACCAAAGGAAGTGCAGTGAGTGTAGAAAGTGGAGAGGGCGTCCAGATCCACCCATAATGGCTGACCTTCCCCCTGCGAGACAGCGCACTTTCCAGCCCGCCTTCTACTCATGAGCTCCTGGGTGACCAAGGCACGAATTTCAAATGGGGAGAGAGAGAGCTTTGGCAATCCTTTACAGCCCTTCAACCTGAGCGCCAAGACCAACTTGCCAGCCCGCAGATCAGGTTTGCCTTCAACCCTCCAGTATCACCACATTTTGGAGGTTGTTGGGAGACAGAGATTCGCTCTCTAAAATCTGAGCTTCAAGTAACCATCGGAGCCCAGTCACAGAGAAGGTGCTGTGCACTGTCCTCATTGAGACTGAAGGAATCTTAAATTCAAAACCTCTCTGTTACACCTCCTCAGACATTGTGAACCCCATCACCCCCAACTGTCTTCTCATGGGGCAGCGGATGCACCCCTACCCCAAGTTGTCTATGATTTCCCTGAGATCTTGGGCCAACGACGATGGCGACATAGCCAAGTATTGGCTGACCAGTTTTGGAAGCACTTTCTCAAACACTACCTTCCTGGACTCAAAGCCCGCCAGAAATGGCGGACTGAAGCAGTGGACCTGCAAGTGGGGGACATTGTCATGATTTTTGATAACCAGTTGCCCCGCGCCCTCTGGCCTGTAGGAAAGGTCAATCAGGTCTTCCCTGGAGCTGATAACCATGTCAGGTCAGCCAAGGTTTTGGTAAAGGAGAGAATGTACACCCGGCCTTTTTAGATGTTCAAATTCACTGTGAATTCGGGCGTGGCTGTTGAAAAGCCAGTCGCTTGGACTGTTGGAGCCGCTTGGACAGTTGGAGCCGCTCTCTGTAAAGGCACACCCAGAGTCCTGACCCGACTCTCCACAGCGATCTGAATTATCCACCACGCAACACATTCACTATTTTTCATAGTGTAAAGACAACAATAGAGGAAGAAAGTAAAACATGCCTTTTTATATTGTTTTTTCAGCAGTGTTTCATGACTCCCTGTTCTTTTCACTCTCTCTCTAACTTTTTCTTTCTTGTTGCCTTTGCTGTCTTTATGACTCTGTGTGTGTGTGTGGCCATGTTTCAGATGAGCATTAGTGGAAGTCTTATATGGATCAACCCATTTGTTGGCATCTTGACAATCATAGCCCTGTGGCCTGTCGCGATCCTGTTTGTGCACCTGAGGACTGCCCTACGGACGCTCAAGATCATCCCTAAGTACGCCATGTACCAGGTAAGGCACAAGAGACGCTGGCTTTAGCACACATGTGCTGGACACTTCAATGCACACAAACAGCTTTGCGCACACCTAATGATTGGCAGTAACTAGCTATACTAGCTAGCTCAGCTATACATGGCTGAGTTTCCAGCATTCTGTTTGTCAGGTTAAACACTGTACATGTGCGTCTTGTTTTTTGTAGTTGGTGCTGATCCTGAGTCAGCTGCAAACAGCTATCATCAACATCTTGGCTGCTGTGGGAACCATCGCCTGCACTCCGCCCTTCTCAGCTGCAGCCAGAGGATACAGTGAGTCAATCCATCCCTGTATTCATTCACTCACAACACTAGGAATGACTCCTTGAAGTTTCCATTGATTTCTTCTTTTTCTTTGTTTT
>JAPMOB010223241.1:7046-39586 GCA_029875015.1 Lepomis gibbosus | reverse complement strand
TCTCCACAGTGATGAGTCAGCAGCTTTTAATTCTGGAGATGTTCATCATCACGCTGGTTACACGTCTGCTGTATCGTCGCCAGTATGACCCTTTACCTGAAGAAGACTGCAATGACAACGAAAACACCAAGATGGTTCTTATGCACGAGTCTGCATGAGAACTTATCTTGTGGGTGTTCATTACGGGTCGCAGATTAGCAAACTCTCCAAAACTGTTTATGACTGATAGGGCAGCCAACCACACACCTTATCCAAAAGGGATCCAGCAGTAATAACATAAGAGTCCTGGAACAAACTATGTGATTCGGTAATAAGTATAGGGAAAACAGAAAAAAAGGGTTGGTGATATTTGAGTTTATTGCTCAGTTTATTTCCAGAGAAATTTCCTTCAACTGCTCAGTTTAAACCCAAGTAAACATTGTTAGGGTAATAAGGTTACTGGTGTGATAAATTTATTATTAGAAAATTTTATTTTGCCATGTATATTGAATTGTAGACTAATTTTACACTTACACATCTTCCGCCTAAAGCTAGCTGCTATGCACTGACTTAAAGGCTCTCCAAGCATTAAGTACCAAATGAAGTATCAAATTATTTACCTACGAATTTACTCTCATACATATGAGGTCCATTCTAAGAAATTACAAGACATAATGGGACTCCAAATGTAAAGTGGCTCCACTTATTTTTTTACACTGTGTTTTTGTGAGGCATTATCGCATAAGTGATGATAAACTGTGTTATCGTCTTTCGTTTGTATTGTGTGTAATGATTATCTGGTCTGGGTCCAGACGTTTGAATCTGCCCACAAATGGAAGCAAATAATTACCATCTACAATGTAAGCATTTTAAAGATGTTCAGATGAAATTTTAAATACTGTCTATTGACTCTCTGCTGTGCCATTTTAACACTATGTTCAGTTTATTTTTTTTCCAGTGTGTTCAGTTTTCCTATTCAGTTGCCCTGTAGCACGGTAGATTTTAATGTTGTACCGCTAGATGGCAGTAGAAACCAAGATCCGGTAGATTCGCAGCTTCTGTGTGGGATTGGCCTTATTATTATCACCAATGCTACCTGTTGTTACTAATGTATCAGGCAGCTGCCATAACAGTAGTCTACCAGCAGTCAGTGTACTGTGTGCACATTAAGTTCCCAAATGTATTCAGTATAGGCTACATGTGCAGAGCAGAACCTTCTTGTCCAATGAGGCCTTTTTGTAAACCAGACATCTTTTTGCATGTATACCTTTTTTTATACAGTCTGTGATGTATACCAGAGACGTTTTAAGAGTTTAGACTCTTGACTGTATATGAATATGTCGGTGGCCGCAGATAAACGATGTTGACTGACACCTCTCCGTCCAATAGGGTTGTTGTTTTTTTAACTTCCTAGTTTTAAGCCAATCACCACAGCGTGCATGAACAAGCCTGCACCAAGTACGGTTGAGTCGGAGCTTTCGAAAGTACGTGCTGTCTCACAGCATCAATGCGGTCCAAATAGACCAGAAGTCTGGAGATTCAACCTTCAAAATAAAATGTTTTGGTTTTTTTTACATATGTTTTGTGTGTACCTTTTTTACAGTCTATGGGGTGTACAAAATCTGTTAAGATCTCTGTAGTTTAAACTTACTGATTGGACACCAGTCAGTGTTTTAAGAGGAATCCTTCTACTCTTAAGAGTTTATATGGTGTTAAAATAGTCATCATTCCATGTTGCTCAGCTACCTTTTACTTTATTTTGAAAAACGTAACCGGACGTCGGCGTTTGATTCCGACGCTGTTGAGCCCCTCTGCCTGTCCAACAATGTAGCTCCGAGAAGCCCTCCTGACGGCGCATTGTTGCTACCCTATCATGTAACCTTATGGACATTTATTCATCTCTTCGCTTCGTGTCCACCGGAGGCCCGCGGGCTGGGACAAATGTGGACGCCGACCAGGGTGGAGGAGGACTGTTCCTGTCGCTGTCAACGTTGTTATCACCTGGGCTGAAATGGTTGCGTTTCTAGCACTGACTCTCATTTTCACGTCCAAGTCCAGGCTCTGTCATTAAACTTTCAAAATGAGGATCTTCATGTCTCTGCTGAAGAACGCCAATCCCAAAATCGAGTACTACTCCCGGTTTTCGCCGTCCCCGCTCTCCATCAAGCAGTTTTTGGATTTCGGTGAGTAACATTAGCAAATGCCCGGACTGTCATCTTCAAGGAATGACTTGCTGATTAGGAAGACAGCAAGAGGGCCCTTTGATTACCCTTTGTCATTTCATTCACTCTTTCTGCGGATTTAAAGTGTCGCAGGCGAACTCTGGCTTGTTGTTATTAATAGTAACGTTAGAAGTCTTTTACAAGCTGCCATGAAACATTATACCTTGTTTTGATCAGACGATTCATTTCAATCTCGATTTGGTGTTTACTTTTAATAACCCACTCATAACTGAATGTTACTCAAGCTGATCGCTCTGCGTGACAGCTTTCTGTTGCAGGTTTTTTGACTATGTGAAGATGTGACAGACTACCAAACCCTTTAATGGTCTCGTTTATTTTCTTTGTGAACTTAAAACAAAAAAATCTTTTTAAAAAAAACATTTTATCTAAAATTTATTTTTACTTAACTGAACACAGTTGTTGGGTTTTTTTTAAATATCAGCCTCTACAAAATGGCTGAGAGAAATGTCCATTTCCAGAGCACAACATCCACACCTTTTTGTCTTCATTAAAGTGAAATTATGAATTATCAAGTAAAACACAAATAACTTAATATAATCTGATCAAAGTCATCTCTGTTTTGGTGAAACAGCTCAACAGTTGTTTGGGTATTGTCTTGTGGTTGCTCCCTTGTTGGAAACAAGTGATTTATCTGCAGCTTCACTTAACTAAAGCACAACCAACCTTTCAACAAGATTTCATATCTCAAAATCTGCTCAACTAAAGGCTGAGAAGACCATTACAGGGTTAATGCACACAGGTATATCTTCACTAGGCATGGGACAGCAGCACGTATGCAGTGGAGGATGAACACCCCAGCTCGTGCTTTTGTCCCAGTTTTTTACTTGTCAACAAACTTTACTCAGTGCTCATGTTTTAGGTTTGTTTCATTCAATAGGAGCAGATTTCAGAGCAGGAAGTGTTGTAGTTTAGCATCACACAAATGAAAGTTACATGAAGGAGCCTTTTTGTGTGTGTGCAGGGCTTGTGCTCTGGATTTCGCAGTAAATAACTGTGCTGCCGGACTCACTGGCATCAGACTTGAAAACCCAAGATGACAGTGTTGGGAGCCGCACGCAGGGCTTTTCTTTAATCCAACACTGATTACACACAGTCATCTCAGTTACGTAATTGTGGATTGGGTAGTACAGGAAGTGTGCGGCGCCTGTTTGCATTAAGAAACACAGCTAGGGTCTTGTCAGCAGTAGTTGTTTGTGTCAGAAGAGCACCAAACGGTATTGGTGTTCTTTCAAAGGTGCAGCACTGTATGTGTGTGTCATTCCCAGGCTGAGTCAGCTTTTGGTGGTTTCACTACTCCATTTCATAATTAATGACACCCCACCCCCCCCACCCGCAGTTCCCTTGAATTGCTGAATCAGGGGAAGCGTAGATGGGACATTTCCTTTCATTGTGCATTCCCTGCCTTTTTTAATAGCTGGAAGAACCTGGCAGTACCCCCTCATTGTGTAATAGGGTTCATATGCTTCCAACTGGGTCCTCGCATGCACACACAAGAGGCCGGGCTGTTTTGCTCGTTGTGTTAAGTTACATTGTGGTTGATTTAAGTGTGTAGAAATGCCAAGCTGATTTCCACTTAGTCATTTTTGAGAAATGCATTGAACATTACGCCGCAGTAATTTGGTTTTTCCTGTTTAGATCTAAAACATAAATCCCCCCTAACCTTTCCACGACTCCCCCTCACTGCTGGCTAACAAGATTTATGATTTCCTTATAGGGTTCAGGCTAATACTGGCAGACATTAAGCACAGTTCCAGCTAGGTAGCAAAGTTTAAGGTATCACATTAAAGGTTGAACATTGAAAGTGACTGCAGCTCCTGACCAGCAGCCTGTTGCACCAGCTCTGTGTAAGTTCAAACGTAGCCTAGTTTAACATAAGTTCTAACTAAGTGTGATTTATGCATTATTCAAATAAAAGCAGTTGCACCAGGGAGATGAGGTACAGCATAACTCTAAGTAACAACTAAATAGTCACACATGCCCCAGGTAGGTGTAAGTCAGAAAAGTGACCTAAGTAATTATGGTGCAACCTGTTATAGAAGCGTATTTAGTTAGAAACTAACTAGTTAAGCCTTTTGTGTTGACTTTAAACCCTGACTTAGGAGAGAACTAACACACAGCTGTCTGTGGCTGATCTGTTTACCTTCTCTACCACATACAAAATCATTTTTTATTGAACCAAACTTTGTCAGGAATGTTTTAAGTTTGATAACACTTACATGTTGGTTTTATTGCATCAGTTGTGGAAGGGTTTGTCATGCCCCACAGATCCGGTGGTTTTCTTCTTCCCTGAAAGTGTTACCTTGTGTGACAATACAATCCTGAATAAATCCTGAATCTCTTGGCAGGAAAAGTTCCCACAAGTGAAAAGTATACCAGAAGCCCAGATAACACCCAGCCACATGTAATGGTTTGACAAATACTTCATCATTTTCCTTTTCAGGCAGGGACAATGCTTGTGAGAAAACATCCTATATGTTCCTGCGTAAGGAGCTGCCGGTGCGTCTGGCCAACACCATGAGGGAGGTCAACCTCCTACCTGATAACCTGCTAAGCCAGCCCTCAGTCAGACTGGTGCAGAAATGGTGAGACACTTCTTGAGAAAAACGCTTTATATGGCAGCTTGCTGATAAGGTTTATAATAGTCGTATTGTTAAGAAGCGTGTGTGAAATCTGCCTTTTGACCTCTGTCTGCTTTATCAGGTATATGCAGAGCTTTGTGGAGCTGCTGGATTATGAGAACAGAAAACCAGAGGACCGTCACGTACTGAATGAGTGAGTAAATATAGCCTTAATTAATTATTCATAAATGCAAGTACAATATATGCAAAGTAACACCTTTGCCAGGCACGCTGACAGCTGCTGTATACATGCTTTCTGCCCCTCTTCCACTGCACACATAGATCACCGCTGACCTTACAGGTGACAGTGTGTATTTATACTATAACAACACCTGCATGATAAACGGCCACACATGACTGATAAACACAAACAGGAATTTGGATAAAGCTGTGTGTTCATAGCATTGATACAAACTCGTACTTTTTTCACCTTCATAAAAAGCAACAAACAACAAAAAAGCAGAATTTTTTTCCTTGAGTTTAAATTTTGGTCCTATTATTTTTGATGTGTGTACACGAGATTTACTAAGCAGCAACCTCACTGGCGATCTCAAAATGTCACAACTGGTTGGTCACTTAACAGAGTGTTATTAAGTGGATTTGTTTTCTTCCTCACTCCCATTTTTAGTTTCCTGGAGCTCTTGATTGAGATCCGTAATCGTCACAACGACGTGGTTCCCACCATGGCCCAGGGAGTCATAGAGTACAAGGAGAAGTTTGGCTTTGACCCATTTATCAGCAGCAACATCCAGTATTTCCTCGACCGCTTCTACACCAACCGCATCTCTTTCCGCATGCTCATCAACCAGCACAGTGAGTCTCAAAAGCTGATATCTGGTTTATTTGGATCACGAGTAAACCATCTATCCTGTCTGTGCAACTAACTTTTATTTCTGTTTCTTATTGTACAGCTCTCCTGTTTGGTAACGACATTAACCCGGCCCATCCAAAACACATAGGCAGTATTGATCCCACCTGCAGTGTGGCGGAAGTCGTCAGTGGTGAGTTAAAGAAGGTCATATATGAATATCATCAGTTAATACAGTCGTTACTGTTTACATCCATATGACTGTTTCTAAAGCACTGTACTGTATTATCTAGATGTGGGACTTTTATATTTTCTTATCTATGGGATATTTCTTTGGTTGCAAATATTTGGTTGCAAATATTTGCATAGTTCTTACAGAGAACAGAGTTAAAACACACTAGCAACTCTCAGCAGTGACATAAATCAAATAGAAGACCAAGTTCATCTGGACTAAACGGCCTGTTTACAAAATGATAGTTCTTAAAGAATTCCAGCACCGTGGATCCGAAGCTGCACTCTCAGTGACCCAGTGAGGAATCCGGACATAAACAATGCGCATGTTTTGCTTCTTCTGCCCTGACTCGCGTTGTTTTGCCCTTCCTATCAGATGCCTATGACACGGCCAAGATGCTGTGTGAGAAGTACTACTTGGCTGCTCCTGAGCTGAAGATCGAAGAGTTCAACAGTAAGAGATTGTTTTGCTTTTGCACAATAATCCTTCCATGCATGCATTTCTCTCTGTGATCTGTCACACAGCTGTAATGAAACGGTGTAGTCTGTATCCAAGTGTATTTAGAGCTTGTGGGTGCAGCTTTTGAGCCCACATTTAGTCCTGTAATAATTACAATGTTCAGTAAGAACCAGCTTTGTGTTTGTTTGTCTTCTCACACCGCTTTATTTCTTGTCTTCCAGTGAAGGCCCCTAAAAAGCCCATCCAGGCAGTGTATGTGCCCTCTCATCTGTTCCACATGCTGTTTGAGCTCTTCAAGGTGAGCAGCAAGAACCTAATTAGTTTGGCGATCTTTAGATGTAATTAAAGTGTAATGTGACTATAATTCTGTAAGCCTTGCGCTGAGCTGAATTAATGAACTCTGTGGTTGTTTGTAGAACTCAATGAGAGCTACAGTGGAGCTACATGAGAACAGTACAGAGGAATTACCACCAGTAAAGGCTAAGGTCACTCTGGGTAAAGAAGATCTATCCATAAAGGTAAATCAGACACAAAGTACACACACACACACATACCAGATCATTAGATAAATATTTGTGTTTTTTCTCTGTGTGACTGACTCTTTTGCTCCATCTGCCCCAATGATCTGTCCTCAGATCAGTGACAGAGGAGGAGGAGTCCCTTTGAGGAAGATAGACCGTTTGTTTAACTACATGTATTCCACTGCACCTACACCAAGCCTAGAGCCAGGAGCTGTCCCCCTGGTACACACACACTCACACACACACACACACACACACATACACACACACACTCACACACACTCACACTCACCCACTTAAATCAGTATTGCTTTTGGTGACCATTTCAAATTCTTTTTTTTTTACTGCATGAAATTAAATTCTGAACCTCTTCCTCCCCATCCAGGCTGGTTTTGGCTATGGTTTGCCGATTTCTAGGCTCTATGCCCGATACTTCCAGGGGGATCTGAAACTCTACTCCATGGAGGGCGTGGGCACCGACGCAGTCATCTATCTGAAGGTAAAGTGAGCTTGTCAAATGTGGAGCGTGTTTTAATGGTTCTCCTGTCTTCCAAAGACATGATACTCAGCTAGGTCGAGTTTAAAAGGAATAGTTTGACATTTTGGGGGATACACATATTCACTTTTTTTGCAAGAGTTCAATGGGAAGATTGATACATACAAATCTCATATGTTAAATATGATGCTATATCCAGAAGACCGTTAGCTCAGCATAAAGGCTGGAAGTAGGGGGAAGCAGCTAGCCAACCTCCTTCCAAAATATGACAGTATATTCATGAATATAATGTAGGAATGGGCAATAAAACAATGATGACAATTATCGCAATACAGTTTACCTCAGTAACAATGTAACCAATGTTCATTAAATGTTTGATTTAATTTTTTTTTGACATTTATTGTGATAATTATCGAATGGTATGAAATGCTTTTGGCCATATCGCCCAGCCCCAGTATAATGTCATGAATATTCATGTGGATGTCTAGTGAATCTAAGTTACTACTTAATCTTCAGATCTACTTCAGACTCTTAAACCTCTGTTTAGAATGCCTGTCTGGAGAAATATCACATAATGAAAACAACTGAGTGCTGCTGTAATGAAAAGACATCAGCATAAATTTCTAAAATCCGTTACTACATCCACTGTAACATTTTAAAATAAAAATGATTTAAACAGTATCATTAAATCTACAGGTAGATCTCCATAACAATTTTAAAACAGCACACAGCAGGCAGTTAACACGTTAGCAGATTTGTTGTTAGAGGTAGTCTCCCAGCCCAGAAGTAGTTCTGCGCATAAACCTCAGTAAAAACATATTTTCTCTTAAAACGTTTTTGCTTCGGTTTTTGTATGATTTAAAGATGTAACATTTTAAAGGGTTTAGTAAATCATTGTAATCCAGTACACTTTTTGTTCAGTTCAGCAAATATTTCCTTGCGGTTTGCTGGCTCTTAGCTTTGTGTGGGCTCTGAAAAAACATCCAGTTTTCCTACACAGCCTTGGTTCTGTAAATTGAAAACAAAGAAAGTGGTTTGGACCTTGCCCACAACATTGTTTCAGCAAAACAGCAACAGATGGTGTTATTGCTCGTGTGCAGGAGTGATGGGGGGGAAGTTGGAGAGAGAGTTCTATACACCAGCACATTTGAATGTGCTGGACTTCAGGCACTGTGAAAATGGCGAGATGGTGGAGAAACAGCCAAAGAGGAAAAGGTCTGAAGATTATAAACAGAGAAAAAAGTTATATGACCAGGCAACGGCGAAGGTGTTTCAACACTGGAGGAACCTCAAGAGATTTGAAATTTCAGGGGGGCGGAGCTTGTGACACAGCACTGAACGGAGGCGTGTATTTGTTTGGCAGTTGAGTTCAAATTTCATCAGTCTTCTGCAGAATCACTTACCCTCCCTTTAACTTGTGAGCTTTTAGAGGTTCTGGTAGGCAGATTTTTTTTACTTTAACAGAGCCAGGGTAGCTGTTTCCCACTGTCTCCAGTATTTATGGTAACCTACGTTAACTGGCTGCTTTTGCTGGCTTTAAATTTAACAGACACGAGAGCAAATAAGTGTATTTTACCAAAAAGTCAAACTACTCCCTTAAGGATGATAGAGCAAGGAGACACTGCAAGCAAGGGGGTAGCAGCTAGGCTGGCTCTGTCAAAATGACTACTAAAAAGCTTACTACTGACTAGCATGTCATACTTCTTTTGTTTAATCTACCAATTGGCTGTTTGTTTCCCCTTGCTTCCAGTCTTTATGCTAAATTAAGCTAAGCTAAACTAATTGTCCTTTAATCAAATGTTATCTTTAGCGCTATTCCTATAAACATAAACGTTGATGTGAGTTCTTATTGGCTCTTGTGTTTTGCTCCTACATCTAAAGGCCCTGTCCAGTGAGTCCTTCGAGCGCCTGCCTGTCTTCAACAAGTCAGCGTGGCGACATTACAAGACCACCCCAGAAGCAGACGACTGGAGCAACCCAAGCAAAGAGCCGCGTGATGCCAGCAAGTCTAATTACAAAGCCAACAGATAACTCTGCCTGACCCGCTAACCCGGCCCTCTGCCGGGAGCTGAAATGCCCGCACAGCATGTAAAATGAAATGCTGCTCTCGGGTAAACGCTTGGTTTAGGATCAGACTTGCTTTTACATTCCAGTGGTTAAAGGTTTGGAGAAGATGGATGACCTTGACTTATATCTGCACCCAGTGGCAATGACATTCATCAGTGTAGCTTTTATTGCCATGGCTGTCCCAAGATGGAGTTTAAAATGAACCAAATTCTAGATCCCCACTTTTATTTAGTTACTGTGACTCATGTGAATCTTTTACAAATGCTGACTGAATTTTCTCCTCCATCTGGCCATTACGTCCAGCTAAATGTCACTGCATCTCTGTGAACTCTCCCCCTGTCTCATGCAGTTTGAGGCTGGCTCGTCTTTGCTGACTAGGCCACCGCTCCCTGTGGCTGAATAAGCTGTGCACTGCAGATTGAGTGTCTTTCTCATCATCAGTGAAGGCTTGTATTCTGTTTCTCTCTCTCTCTCAAACACAAGCAGAGTCGGTGGTGGAGGGGTGATGGTGGTGGGGAGAGTTGAGTTTCAGTGCAAATGGGATGAGATAGAGGTTTCCTTCCTTTTGGAGACACTTTTAACTGAACGCACAATTAGGCCAGTGTGCCATTGGCATAGTAAAGACTTTTTTTTTGTTGCACTCTATTTAAGCCTGGGAAAATGAAAGAGAGGATTGCCTGTAGATGAAAGAAATTGATAACTCCATTGTAAAAATTCTAGGAGTACACCCTATTTTTAAGAGAAGTCAGGATTTTTATTTTATGTCAAAGAGAGAAAGCCTTACTTATTTATAGCATATTTTATGTTTGAAAGAACAATCTGCCTTGAAGGCTGTACTGGAACTCAAAGTTAATTTATAATGGGAAAATGAAGAAGTTTTTGCTGATTATTCTGTTTATATTTTACTACTTCAGTCATAAAAGTTAGCTAAACACCCACCACCCACAGACAGCTGACCGGTATCACTGACCCTTATCAGACATGTCTGCTTGCAAGCCAGCTCTGCCCTCTCATTTAACAACTACTAAAGGACCAAAGGAGCATCTGTAGGATGCTTACGACCATGCCAGCTTTGTCTGTCAAGTAGCTTCAACCACACCAGCATGATGTAATCAGAGGAAATGGACGTGTTGCACTTAATGGGGACTATAAAAGTCGGGATACATCATTGCATCCGCTTTCTACCCATTGTCTTACCACGGGGGATGTACAACATGCTCACAGCTCGGACCTCTTAATCTAACAATGCTTCATCCAGTCAACACTTGTCTCATTTGTGGTGTTACTAATCCTGACAGTCTTCCGAATGGGTTTGAACAAAGCTTGTGTATTTTGAGAACATGCTTTGGTTCTTATTATCACGGGTGAAAAATGACAGGATTAGAGGACACATCTTAAATGCAAAATAATTGATACCTGACAGATTTGTAATTTATTTTATCCAGGAACAAAGAGTCTAAGAACTGCTTTTTCAGGCTTGTTTGCTTTTAACTTTGGAACACTTTTGATGATCATTTAAGGATGATTTTTCTCTGATTATTTTAAGTGTGTGGACAGTCCACTTCATTTTTTTTATTTAACATGAAATTAAGCAGCATTTGAAAAATCCTGCAGGAAAAATGTGGTTAAAGAAGCCACTTATTTTGACTCATATAGAACTTTGTTAGAGCACTTTACTAATTCTACTCATTAATGTTCCTTTGAAATGACTACCATACAATCATTTCAGACCTCTATCAACAAATTCTTTATAAAAGGAAGATTAATTATGATCAGGTGAGATCCCAAGGCAGCACTTGCACTCTCAAAGCCTTCTTAATAGCAATGTCACTTTTGGAACTTTTGCTAGGGACTAGATGATGTGGGATTTCAATCAACTGAAATGATATCCTTTTCTCATCTCCTTCAGCTCCATCTGATGTAAAAAGAAATGAGTGTAGATGAAGAATTCAGAAACGAAAGCTCCCTCGCCCCATTTCAGCCTCACTGTAAGATTTCATCACTGCCGGTGTCTTCGTAACCTGCCAGTCCTGCTGAGTGATGCTCGGTGACACACCTGCTGTGAAGCGGAAGTGCTGTGTTGTAGCTAGCGACAACAGTCCTCTTTGTTTGAAAGACCTCAGTTAACCCTTTAGGTGTGGTCTCCCTGCAAATCAGTCATAGTCACATTTGACATTGAACAAAACTCACACCTTTGTCAAAGTTCCAGTTGTGTGATTTAGAGGCCAGAGGATCTTTAATCTTCAGTAGCTGTCAACCTTTACTGTTAAAGACTGTCTCTGTACCTGTGGTATTTTAGAAAAGATTCTCTACATAACTATTAATGATGTGTTTGCTGGTTTTATTTGCAGCCAGTGTGGAGTGATCACTCTGTTTTCCATCCTACTGTACCTCCACCTTAAACAGATGTATTTGTATGCATGAACTCCTCAATGTGGAGGTGGTCACGTAAAGATATGCAATTAATGCAACATCAACATGTACCAAAAAAAAAAGGTGATAGAGCAGTCAAATAATGTGTTCAACTCACACTGTCGACCCTGACAATAAAGAAGAATTGCTGTTGTGTGAGATCCGTCTGTGATTTATACATTATGTCATTTGATGAGCAGGTGGGATGCACTTTAATTCAATTTCAGTTATAGATTTTTGATTTATTTACATATCAAGCCGTTTGATCATTAAAATTTCAGAAATAAAAAAAAAGACACATTCCCAAGGTTTGTACATATAGTGCAGATTAACATGTAGTGCGTAGAGGACAGTAAGTTCTCTACATTGCATTAGTATTTATTGTATTGTTGGTGGTGGAATAGAGGTCTGCTCTGGCCTGGCATGATCGAGCAGACCTGAGCAAAAAAAAAAAAAGAAAACTTGTTACATACATTTCCAATAACGGCAAAGAAAACATTAGGGTGATGCTCCGGCTTTTGAGGACCTGACAGTTCACCTGGAGGGCTTCACTTGGTGGATATTTCAAGTATCATCAGAATCCTAGAAAAGGGCTTGATCTCCGAGTTTGCCGGGTTTGATTAACAGCTGACATCATATTCCAAAGAGCGAGAATGTCTGCTATACATTGGTAGATAAAACATGGAAAACTGTCCAAAAAAACAAACAAAATACATGGCTTTTAATGCTGAAAATTCACAAATCAATTACCATGAGATGTGATATTTGTGTGGCACACTGAATGAGTGTGGTGATGAAGGTTTGTGTGTTTGTATGGTTTGTGACTACAAATTAGAGTGATTACATTTACTCTACTGTAAGAGTGGTCTCAAAGACTTGTTTTACATTCAAGAAGCTAATACATGAAAGCTGTTTTCTCTGTCTCACCACAATCAAGTTTTATTTTAGGACTATCTAACAGTCATTTTACAGATTAGGCGCAGCCCAAAACTCATATTCTCATGTGAACTTAAAAACTAGGATTATATTGTTTGACTTCAAACGCAGCTGTACAGCCAAGGTGATGAAAACATGTTTTCCATATTCAGTTGTATTTCAGTTCAGCTTTTTTTGCATCAATCATCATCAACTTACAGGGTGATGTCCCCCAGGGTAATTTTCCTATGATTTTCTGTGGCTCTGTGGATTAGTTTGAATCTTTGTGGTAAAGTGGTCATTACTCCGGGCAATGCTGAATGTTATATTCCTTGCCAATTGGTTATGCAAAAATGATGCAAACTAGCATTGACTGTGTTTCACCTCTGCTAATCTAGTGTCTTTTCTTTATTTCCTAATTCTCTGATGAATTAATCCATTTCCAGTCGGTTCACACGAGCTGTTGAACGAAATGTCACTCACAATGATCTGTAACTTTGTGCCTATTCACATCTTGTGGTGACTAGTTACAAGAAACTTGGCATCTTAAAAAGTAAGCTAAACTTAACAGAGTAGGACAAACAAAAAATAACATGATATTATGAACAGGCTGCTGGACAGTCTCTATCAGCCCTGGACAATCCAAAGCAAATCCTCTTGAAAGATGCTGCAAAGCATTCTGGACCTTCTTATGTGACATATAAATCCTCACCCTTGTCTTTCTTTGTCTTTCTTCTGTCTGCTTGGTTGCCCAGACAACAGAGACCGTGATGGCTTCATTGCTCCGCAGCGCAGAACTTCATTTCCCATGATCCCCATCTGCCTTGCATATTAGCAACTTCATTGAGGAGAATTGTTTAAGTATCCAGCCGGTGTTTATAGGAGTGTGTGTGTGTGTGTGTGAGAGAGAGCAGTTCTCAGGCAGTGTACTGTGAGTCAAGTGTGTGTGTTTACATGTGTGTGTTTAACAGTACAGCTACTTCTCATCTTCGTCACCTTCACTTAAGCTGCTTATAAAGGCAGATGCTCCTTTTGGGGAGGCTGGGGGCGAGGGCCGTGCAGTGTGCCAGCGGGCTGGGGGCGAGGGGGGTGAGGGAGAACGCAGGGGGGACAGTTCGCGGGGAGGACTGTTGCAGGGCGACTCTCGAGGAGACAGGGCGTAGGACAGCATTCGTCCACTGCGCTCCTGAAACACCTGTTTCTATACAGGGGCAGAAGGGAGAGAAAGAGTGAACGTTAGGTCCACACAAAATATCAGACAATGACATTTCTTTCTGGTATTTGTATGAACAAACTGATGACATGCAACTTCCACTGTCCACAGACGATGATGGTGTTGATGACAACACTTTTTCCTCTTATCAGAAAGTTACGTACCCAAGTCCCATCGGGTCCAAAAAGTTCCAAGAAGTTGCCTATAAACTCTCTGGATTTCTCTTCCCACTTTTGAATAAGGTCGTGGCTCTTCTCCTCCACGCGGTACACAAAATGTTTGCTCTTCTCCTCAACCGTGCGAACCTTCTCCTTCATTCGGTCCACTTGGTTCTGCAGCCGGTACTTCTTCTCCTGAGGGGATTAAATGTTTTTGCAGTCTCACAAATTGAACTAAAGATCCAGAACCTCAATCAGGAATTAAGTAGCCTGATTCATAACCAGTTCCAGTTATAAGACACAATGTGCTGCTTTTCATGGTGAATCATACCCAATTAAATAGTGGTAACAAATATTCCACATGTGATGCATAAAACACTCATCATTTCTTTATTTGAATCAGGGTAGAGAAACAAATGTTTGCCTTTGGTTAAGTTAACTAACATACCCTCTATTTTAAGGATATTTGTCAGGATGATGTCAGCATTAAACCATTATGGAGACATGTAGAATTGATCATGCTCTTACGTTGATGTAGCTGACGTTAAGCTCCTTGGCCGTGTAGCCGCGCTGGAGGTTGCGGCGGGCGTAGACGTCATAGTCTCGGACAATCCTGGTAATTAAGTCAGATGTTGAGATTCCCTCTGTCCGTTGTGTAGGCACAAACATCCCTGGTTTGTGCACACAAAAACACACAGAATTTGAAAACTGTCCGCTGTTTATTTTGAGAGGAAGAGCAGAAAGTTATTTTATATGCTTGGTGTCACTCACTGACCTGCCTCCTTGATGTGTTTATAAACGTCCTCGCTTCCTGCTGAGGAGTATGGGATATCATCATGAGCCACAAAATCGATCTGAGAAACAATGAAAGGACACGTACTGTATGGAAGAAAACACTGTACTAGCAGCATACATAAGGTTAAAAAAGACTCAAATGAACATACATAATTTAATTAAATTAAATATCAAGTGTTTGGTCATAAACAGATCTGCATTCTACACACGTGTCAAAAAGACCTGGGTACGTATTGAAGAAGTATCTTATCTTACCACTAGGCCTAGACAGTCTCTAAATTTATATTATTCAGACAGCTGAGATCTTTCAAGTTTTATCAGCACTGCAAACTGCATTTGCACTGCTGTGGCCAAGAGAGTTGTAAGCTGATTTAATTATTAATCATGATAAGAATCAAATGAGGCACATTCAATGTCAGACTTTTAGTGTTAAAATGCTTTGTGAAGTGATCTGGGGAGTCCTAAACGTCAGGACTGACGCACCCTTTATTATTTTAGTTTCTCTTAACTTAGTTAGGATCTACCTTTGGCCCTAGTGGGTTTTGTGATAAAAGCTCCTGGATGCTACATGCACAGTTTAACACTCAAATTGTAAGCAGCCACACACACACACACACACACACACACAGACACACCTTGTGTTTCTCTAGGAACTCCGGTGTGAGAGTCCAGGGTGCGTCTCGCAAAATCTCGTCAACATAGCGGCAGTGTCTCAGCGCTTCGTAACGTTCAATCTCAGTCATGACTGTGAAACCCTTGTATTTATGGGTCAGCTCATCACTGCACACTGTTCCAAGCACATGGAAGGGAAACCCCATAAAACACAAAAGCATATAAATCATTATTAGACAAATCTATATGGCTTTGTGTATGTGTGTGTGTGTGTGTGTGTGTTATCTCAGTGGCTTTGTCTTACCTCCTACTATGAGGTAGGTGTTGGGAAAGAGGTTCTTGGCCTGCATGAGAGCACGAGCGTGTCCTGAGTGGAACAGGTCAAAGATGCCATCTGCGTAGACTCTGACTGGACGGTCCACTGACAACACACAGCAGCACATTTATCAAAACTAGATGCATTGGTATCATAGTGAGACTAAGGGCTGCAGCTAAAATGCAGCATACTTGCACTTGTCTGTGAAGATTCGTAGTCATCCAGATCATAGTTATCCAACGAAGGTTGAAGTCAAGGGCAACTGGACTTGGCTCTAGATACTGGAAGATGTTTCGTCCCTCATCCAAGTCCAGTTGCCCTTGACTTTAACCTTTGTTGGACATACTTGTACTTACACTCCATATTACATATGCCTGGACAGAAATACCAAAATCTCCTTTAAGGACGTTTTGATTTCTGAGAAATAAATGTATGCCTGTTAATAACAGTACTACTACAAATGTAGCCTAGAGTTGTTTGCCTCAAGCCTCATATTCACTTCACTTGTAGTCTTCAGCTCCAACCAACACTGAATCAAGTGCTCAACTGAGACTCCAGAGGGAGGCACAAAAAGGCTTTCACATCTGCTGTAGTACTCCCCAAGACCAGTAAACGAAGTGTAAAATCGCTTTCATTATTAGCATGGCTAGATTAATCCGCTAGGTGGCCCCATTGTAAACATGTGCTGCTATTAACAGTGAACACCCAGTTCCTCCCATTCTATTTGCAAAGTGTAGCCTACAGTTTCTCAATGATAGAATAATACCTGGCTCCATGTATGTTTTTTAGGAACATGCAACATAAAAGTACACAAACTGAAACAGTGGAGGCCTTAAAATTTGGCAACAGCCAAGATTAGGTTTTAAAGCAGGACCTCGACACCCTTATTGTGTTAAGCCTATTTATTGTGCTTTAGTGATTAAAGGTCATTTGAATTAAACTAGCACAAAGTACACAGATAGCCTGGAGACAGGGCAGTTGCCCATTTATAATCCAGATTTACTGCTCATTAGTTTTTGTAATATTATATAGTTAGCATCATTAGTGACAGCAGGAGAACTACAAGTGACCAGAAGTTTCACTACTGACCAACACATATCCATCCATATATGGTATTATGTTGTTATACCTTCTTTAAAATGTAATACTACTGACAATACGCTGATAATAATACTGTCATCTCTTCACAGGAAGAGTATCAGCAGGAGTAGAATTTGAATAATAGTTGTAGCACCTGATAGCTAAAGTGAAAGATCTAGTTGTAGAAGCAGTGGTAGCATTAGTAGTGAGAGTATCAGTAGTGGTAGTATTTGTGATGAATGTGCTACTGTAGTAGTAGCAATAGTCATAGTAGTAGTAGAAGTAGTGGAAACAGCTGCAATAGTAGCTGTAGTACTGTATAATAGCAAAAAGTAACATGAATTGCAGTAGCGTTAGCACCAGTTGTAAAGTGTATCAGTAGTAGTTGTAGTAGAAGCAACAGTAGTAGTAGGAATGGTAGTAAGTAGTAGTAGAAAAACTAGCAGTAGTAGCAATTAGCATTAATATGAGCAGTAGTAGTGGTAGTTATGTTGATAAGCATCAGTAATAATAGTAGTAGTAATTGCGGTAGTAGAATCAGAAGTAGACATAGTTGTAGTACAGTGTAATAGCAGAAAAAGTAGCAGAAGCAGCAGTACTATAAGTAGCAAATGTAGTCAGAGAAAGGAAGGACTGAGGAATGTGATGATGAAGATAAACATGCAGCTGGGAGAAAGAGAAGCTTGAGGAAAAGGTTCAGAGAAGGAAGCCAAGCAGGAGGAGGTCCACTGTACCTGGGGTGCCTCTGCGGGCCTGAGCAATGGTGAGTTTCTCATGAGGGGCACGACAATCACAACTGGTCTCCCTGGCAAAGATGGCAGGCTCTGTCAGAGTCTGAGCCAGAGAGAAAGAGAAAGAGACCGGCTTACAGATCAAATACAACGCAAATATCTTATTTTGGAGGATGGATGAACGAAGGAGACTCAGGTTAGGTTTTACAACATCTCAAACACCTCAAAGCAGAGCCACACATCCCTTCAGTGGTTCACAATCTGTCTCCCCTTCTCATGCCCATTCCTGTTACAGTAATCTCAATTATGTTATTGACCGCCGCTGACGCCTGCTCCATGTTGGAACAATGGATTGAGAGACAGGCAGAGGTGCACTCAGTGTTATTGATCTCATTTACTTCTTTGTGTATTAACATGTGACAGACAAAAAGGACAGAGCTATTGTTGCTGAAGGCCGGAATAAGCTATATTCAAAAGAAAGAATAAAATGAAAGAGGTCAAGATGGAGGACAGGGAGAAAACTGTTAATTTTTAAGCTACAAAAATGTAAATTGAGCAGATGCAGATAGAATAACCAACATGTGGGACATGGAAACAAAGACAGACAGCACAAGAAAGGAAGACACAGGATGATCCTCGTCATAGCTATATCAAGGTTAAAGTGCTGCAGTATGAGCCTGCCTGAAAATTTGTCTTTGTGTGCCATCTGTTGACTGCAGGGAAGATTTATTGAATTTCATTCACACCAATAAAAAGAGAATCCGAGTCGGCACAGTGTAGAAAGCTGTGGGTGTGTGAGAGGAGGAGGAAAAAATGGAAACAGATTTAGTCTCTGTGGACAAGACAGGGAACTGACGTCAAACATGTCATCTAGGAAAGGCAACAAAACCAGAGTCTGGCATCACAACATGCTCCATGGATACAGACAGAGACAGACCAGTGATCATGAAAGGGGCAAAATGGCGTTCTATCAAATAGACAGGTTTGAATAGTGCAGGTTTGAGAGTGAGACTTAACAGGTAATTTTTTCCCAGGGAAATGTTTCTGAAGGGGGGAGTCTGTGTTTCAAACAGTGTTTAATATAAAAAATCCTCCAAGTAGCACCTATAATGTAGACAGTTTTGCTTTCAGTAATAAAAATGATATTAAAAATAAAATCAGAAACATTTTCCCCCCAGAAACAGTGTTAATCTGGAAATTACACAGACCTCACTGTCAACCATTTTTTCAATTGGACTATTTCTTCAGGAGAAGGTCACTTCAGTAATGCCTACAAATTATTATGACATATAAAGGCGTTTTTTCCCCAGAAATTCTTGCCATAATACTCAATTACCATAAGCGTTTTTGATGGGGAAAGAAACCTGCTACACTGAGGACAGATGTGTCATCCATCTCTGCATGACAGGATTAGCTGTGAACAGGTGACGGCCCCAGATTCATTAAATATTAACATGCCAGGATTCATTTTGCATACGTACTTAAAAGAGAGCTCTGCTAAGCAAACATAAACATTTGGGAGGTGCAGCAGCTCGTTTAACTGTCATGTTCTGTCTTGGACCCTGGAGACCACAGTCATTAGCAGCTCTAAAAATATACTTTACATTGTTTAATCACTGTGATACTTCATGACTTTTCCACGGACCGCTGCAGAAAATGGCATTAGCTGTAAAATAAGGTTAAAAACAATGGATTTATATCTGTGATTATTCATTAGAAGTCTAACAAGGAACCCAGACAAGTACACATCACTATGTAGGACAACATACTGTACCTTTCTCTGACTGTGAACGACTTTTTGGGGCTGTGAATGAATATATTTGTTCCTGCACAGCCCATATAAAACATAAATCATGAAATACTCCTTATTTGGTGTAATAATGAAGCTTTATGCTCTTTTCTGTATTTTGTCACCTTCATCATTTACACATACAACAATGGGGTGTGTGAGTAAAGCTAGTGTCAACTAAACACAAGGGTTTAAAAAAACAAAGAATTTAGCACCATAAAACAACCTTAATACCTTAACTTAATTGCGGGAATCCTATTGTCAACCATGCAGGATACTGCAGCGAAACTATGTTACATTTGTACAAATTAAAGCTTTAACCACTTCTGGCTCAGTCTTTTAGATCTTTATTTTGAATTATACACCTTTGAAGAGCTGTGGAGGTTGCACTTTAACTTATCTGCACTAAAACCTCACAAAGCAAGTATAAAGATGTGTATGTCTCTATGTGCCCTATGATCAGCTGCGGTTGATAAATTGCCATTTCACTTTCAGTTAATTATATGAATCGCTGCAGAAACTGAGGTGGGGGGCAGCAATTTAGATGTCCGTAAACAGGTTATTTAGTGTGGATTTTGGAAATGGGTTTTGATTGTCATGCATGTGACTGTCAAAAGTAGCAGCTTATATGAAAGCCTGCAACACATTGGGAGGTAAAGAGTTACAGCTGCAAGAGGAACAAAACAAAGGCATTAATCTTTAACATTGCTAGATGTGAGACTCGTTTTAATGGTCTCTACATCCTCTCTCCTTGTACATACAACCCCTTGTTTTAAAAAAAAACTTGGCTTTGAACATTTTGTCAGGACATGTTAAACATTTCCTGAGCAGCCGTCTATTCCCTTCAGAGAGGTGTCAGAATTCAATGCTACAGCCACCAGAGCTAACAACAAAAGGTTGTGCTGAGGGAACATCCTTGTCACCCATGATTCCTTGGGCAGGATGAGAACAGAGGGGGGTGGCTTACAAACACTAGGCTGCACATTTAATCTTTACATGGTAAAGCCAGGGGCCGCGTGGGCCTATCAGGACAAGCGGTCAGCAAAGCCCTCTCTGGCACAAGCAAAGAACATCTGGCATAAGAAGGATTAAATCCGGTGGGGGAATAGAGGGACACTGGGCATGAGAAAGCTTAGGGGGTTAAGGTGAGACTGCCTCAGAAGGACAGAGTGGGGCGGGAGTGAAAACAGAGGAGAGGAAAAGGCCACAATTACACCAAATAAGAAAAGAGAAAGAGAGAGCACACAGGAGGCTCTCCGACCTTTCTGCCGCAGTGTCCCTTCAGCAGGACATCCATGCTATGCTGTCCACTGCGTGAAACCCTTCCTTCATTCAAACACACACACTGTCCACTCAGCGCTCTGAGCATATCCCACAGCCACATGCTGAAGAGGATCGGTTTCATAACAGGGGAGAGAAAGCCGGATCCTTTGTCTTTCTCTCTCGCCTTTTACACGCACCGCAAGACATGAACACACAAGAAAACACACGCACACACTCAAACGCCCTACCGTCCGGGGATGGGGGCAGGTGTGTTCAAGCTCCTCCATGATTCCCGAAGACTCATGGGATGCAGCCGTGGTCCCTCTGTTGCGTGACTCAGCATCAGTGAGAGGGTGCCTCTCTCCTCACCGCTCTTTCTCCCTCCTCTGTTCCCCCGCCCACTCCCTGCTCTGCCTCTCTGTCCTCTCCTCCTCCTCATCCTCTCTGATCCCCTGCTGCAGAGAGGAGGCAGTGAAGAGGTTCCACTCTGCAGCTTTTTATCGGTACCACAAAAGGGATGAACTCTGCTGGTAATTTGATGTTGCTGCAAATATATTCAGTTTGACCGTGAGACCTTCCTATAGGCTACATGTTTGCTACTCTCTATTGACAGCTTAACACTGACTCAATTTATAGAGGCTTTGTACTTGAGTCATTTATCTCAAGGCACATCTGGCATCAAAGATCTGGATGTTCAGTAACAGAAACAAGGGAAGGAGACACCTTCAGTAGAATACCTTGGTGCATTTAAGCTGTAGGCTACAGTATTGTAAAATTATGTGAAAGTGAAAAGGCAATACAGTTTATTTGAGTCATTCATGAATCTATTATCAATAACAATAATCCATATCAATTTATGTGCAACTGTAGGGAAATCACCACTCACCTATTAACCATCACATGGCACACGAGAAAAGAAATATGTATCTGATTATCGTGCAGACCTTTGTGGGCTGTGAGTGAGTCGCTGTTTCAATACGATCTTCGCTCATCAGCTCTGCGAGCTCGCCATGGAGACGGAAAAGAGGAGAGAGCTCCGAGAAAGGACCAATCAGAGAATAGCTACCGGAGTCCGGCAGTATATGCGGTGAGGATTGGTGGAGTGGCCCATAGCACCATCAGTGGGATGTTACAGAGTATCACTAGTTATACAATTAATTTAAATTGGAAGTGAATTGAGATAGTTTATAAATGCAGCAAACAGAAATGAAAATAACTATTGCACTTTTGCAAAAACAACGAAAAAAAAACTTTACCTAAAATCTCTGTGGTAAGCATGTTAGTTACACTATCAGAGTATTGTAATGTTTGGTCATTTGCATCAGTGCTGTAGCTATCAAGTTGAAGATACAGGCTATAGCCGTCGTTTTAGCTGTAACGTTAACATTCGCGCCCATGTGTGAGTGGTCAGCTGTGCCTGACAGGCTATAGCCTACTTGACAGAGGCACTGTACGAGTGTGCAGTTGCTATTTGGCACAGACATTCAAACTGGGTATATGCTTCAAACTAAACAAACGTGTTTCTTTTCCTTCCCCCACCATAGGCTGTACGCAACGACTGGACTGGAATAACTATGCAGGATTTAATAAAACCGGAATTAGGATTTGAATGTTTTGTGCAGGGATGCGAGCTTACCTTCAGCGGTCCTCTTCTGCAACAAAGAGGCGCAACAGCTGCGCAACAGGAACGCGCTCTGGTGCGTCTCTGTTTCACCATGGCGTCTAAAAAAACCAACAACTGTGTAAAATAAGAATATAATTTACCACTTGCTTTTCTCTCTGGCTTGCTTTTAAGTCGATGTCAGGAGTTTGTCTCTGCTCCAGCACGGCGGGCAAGTGCAGCAGAGCGACTGCAGCTCGTCTGTCCAGGCTGTTCAGAGGACAGATCAGCTGCTCACAGCTGATGGGCTGCGACAGCTGTGGGTCACGGTCCATTCAGCCTTAGGCTACTGTAGACCATACGGCTATTAATCTAGAGCTGCATTCACGAACCCTCTTCCAATTAGCCTATAGCCTACAGTGGAGGATATTACAGATGCAATTGGCAACTTGTAGCCTAATTTTAAAATCAAAACAAAAATTATAAAACACTTACAAAAAGTTAACTTTAAAAATTAAAGTTAAATTAAAACCTACCAAAGTTATCAATATAGCCTATTCTGATCATGTGTCCAGAAAGTAGGCTATGCTATGCCTAGCCACCTGCTGGCCTGTGAGAGCAGGCTAACATATGAATTATCATATAGCCTAGTTATTTACAAACGCCAATATAGGCTGTGGGGATGAAGGACAAAACACGCTTTGTGTTGTCTTTGTTGGACGCACTGTAGTGTGTATGTGGCCCCAATCTGGGACAGGAACCCATTGTACCCTCTAAAGTCCAGCCTGGTCACCATGGAAACGGGCTTCATCGCCATGCATAGACATTGCCTTTACAAAGGAGGGAGCCTGATGGTAATCCTAAAATTTAAGAGTCCTAATTAATTACTTGGAGGCTATGTGTCCAGATGATTATTGTAATGGTGGAAAAAGTAGGACTAGCATAGGCTGCCTTATAAAAAAAGTCTAATTGTCCTACACAAATCTGCATATTTCCTACAGAACTCCTTCAACATCTGAAACATATTGCTGATGAATCTGACTTTCATTGTTAAATAAAAGTTTCAATAGGCTACATTTTATTTCCTATTTCCTATAGGCCTAATTTGAGGAGTGAGCTGGGATAGGCAACGTTGGAGAAACTAGCAAGAGACGGCTAGATTGTCAAAGTAGTAAATCTCTTCCTTCATACCTCCTGCAAAGCCCATTTTCATGCGCAGTGAGGGCATAGGACAGAGTCTATTACAGACAGACACAGATACCAGATTTGTTTTCATTTTTGTGTCACATGGCAGGCCTGAACATGGTCAAATGATTTCAAATCCTTTGATAGTTTTGTGCACTTTTAGGACAGTCGGTAGTGTGCGGGACTCCTGTTAGGAGGGTTGTATGCTATGATTGATTTCAACATAATGCGTATATTGTTTATGTCCCTTGTTAAACAAATTTATCATAAGGACACTTTTTGACATGCTCACAATAAAGCATGCGCTGCAGTGTGTTCGCATCACAGAGTTCAGCCTAATTCATAAACCTATAGACGCTTTTATTTTGGAGGCACAATTAATTAAGAGGAAGCGATTGCGTGAGTGCCTGTAGATGTCATGACTGAGATCTATTTCAGTATCAATTTATTTATTTATTATTTTTCTGCTGTTTAAGCAATCTGGCGGGGCCGATATTGTTGCTGGCGGGACCGCGGGCCGCCCACTGGCTGTAGAACAAACAAGTCGGTTAACATTGATCCACACCGCCACCATGCGGAAAGACCGGAGGCAGCGCTTCATTTTATTGGCTGACAGCGCTTTGATGTCACTTCCTACATATGACTTTCCCCGGGAAGGCGATTTGGCGCGGACTGTCTTGTTGTTGTGTTGACCTGCTGTCAGTGAACAAACGTTAAAAGCAAAAAAGTCGAAGCAATGGCTCCGGTATCAAACTCAGACAAAGACATGGACGCTCCGGACGGCGGTGAGTTCTTGCTTCGCGGTAACTTTACTGGTTTAAGAGAAATCGCGTCTGTAAAGTGAACAAGTTAGCTACGGTAACACTTAGCTAGCTTCCACAATCATACTAACGTTACAACAAGGGACACGCTTAGGCCATGAATACGACATGCGTATTTAATGCTTAAACAAGCTAACAGTTTGCCATATGTATTTAGTGTTACGGTTAAAGAGAGGCCAGACATAGCGTAACATATTGCTAGCTAACTACGATTGTTTTCTAACTTGACCTTGTCTCCACTGCAACTTTCAGGCGCTGTGTGTAAGATAGACATTGATTAGCAAAACGATAGTCACCGTATCCGTTACAGAAATAACGTTACTAAGTTAACTGTAACAAGAGGGCACAGTGTACAGAGCAGAAGTTGGAGCTGAAGGAACTACGCCTGCTCTCCTCAAACAATTTACTGCAAATTGACATTAGTAGAGTTTCTGTTGGGGCCAAACATCTGCAAATCAAGCTGTTATGTTCGCACCTGCTGCTGCTGCATCATCTTGTCGATATGTCCCGCTCCTCAGACGGTGGAGATGATGCCTGTGGTTTGGCAAAGTCTCGCTCCAGACGGGAGAAGAGGGAGAAGGTGGGGAGGAAGTCTGCGCTGGAGCAGCTCAAGAAAGCCAAGATGGGGGAGAAGATCAAATATGAGGTGAGAAACTTAAGTGTTGTGCCATAATTCAGCTCTGTGTGTGGCAGTTTCATGTCACCTTAATTAAAAATACAGCACATTTCAGAGCCTCATCACCTTACTTATTAGGATCCATTAACAAAGTTTGTACTGTCTTGGCCTTTGAGCTACATGATTTCACTCAAGCTGTTTTGATTAATAAATATTTACTGAATTAAACATTAGACTAATGTTTAAAAAGATCACATGAGACTTGTTCCATCGCAAAAAACTATTATATAAATTGCTAGAGTTGATGAGTTAGTTGATTGACAAGAAAATTAATTGAACGATTTTGATAATCATTTATCAAGCGCTCTGGGACATAGTGATGGCCATTTTTCATTAATTTTGGACATTTTCCTCTCTAACCAATTGATTAATTGAAATAATAATCACCAGATAAATTGAAAATATAAATAATCATAATGATAATCTGACCTACAGAGACTTATCATGTTTAAGTTTTTAGTTTTTATGTGATATTTATACATACATGCAAATATTGTAAGATTGTAGAAATAATGTAATGTAAAAAAAGCTGCTGTTATCCAACAGTGAATAGCGTTATTCAGCAGTGCTTGTTTCACATAGTCAACTATTGTAATGTTTTCCAGGTGGAGGAGTTAACAAGTGTGTATGAGGAGGTGGACGAGCAGCAGTACTCAAAGATTGTACGAGACAGACAAGAGGATGACTGGATTATCGATGATGGTGAGTCTGAGTCTTCTGTATCCACTGTTGGAATATGTGTGAAGGTGGAGGTTTAACGTGAACGTTTCCCTTCTGTCAGACGGAACAGGATATGTTGAGGATGGGAGAGAAATCTTTGACGATGATTTGGATGATGATGTCGTTGAAAACAACAAAGGTAAGCATTAATACATTATTATGTTAAACAATAATGCAGGTGTATTTTGAGTGTGGGACAATGGACAATGAATGGTTTTGTGTAAAGAGTGATTTATATTTTTGTGACAATGTTTTATTTGTGTTCACAGGCAAAGCAGGTGTTAAAGGTACGGATTCTAAGAAAAATGTGAAGAAATCTGCCGTAGCCAAGCCCAACACCATTAAGAGCCTCTTCATGAACAGCAATGTGAAAAGGCCTGCTGAGGTAAGGCATCATTGTTTGCTTAAAATGACCCTTAGTGTGCTCTGTGCAGATCTTAACTTGACCATAAGCATAATTGTGTCTCCTGCAGAAAGACGTGGACCTGTCTAAGGATGACCTTTTAGGAGATATTTTACAGGACCTGCACTCTGAGGTTGGTACCATGTAATGTAGACAACAGAGAACTTCAACATAATTAAGCACAATATATTGTCAACTATGCAGCTGGCTTTCTCTGTATGAGACACTGAGAGCCTTATTGAGTCGGGTGTTAAACAAATGCAGTGTTTCCCACACACAGACTTTACATGTGGGTGGGCCGTTGAATTACATTTGGTGACCTATTATGGCATTTTGCAGAGAAACACAGTGAGAGATGTTACCTGGTATTACGTTAGAAGGCATGGACACAGTGGATATTTCACAAGCACAGAGTGACAGTGTTCACACCAGTGCAAATGTCATTTGGAACCATGTTAATTTTGATAGTTTCAATAGGCTACATCATTAACATACCTCCTCTAAATGCCGGACACCCGCTGTTGTGGAAACGGAAGTGCGGGTGGGAAAAATCCAAAAGACAAGTTCTGTGTTTGTGTTTTTGTGGCGACTTTATGAAACATAGTGCTGATGGAGAAAGTAAACAGAGCAGACAAAGGCTGGGCAAGACCAGTGAGGTCTAAGCTAGATGTGTGTGGGCAAAAGAGAACTGAAGGGAAGGAAGCAGAGTCAGGTAGTGAGTAAACACTAAAATAAGGTAGAAGTAGGATTAAAATGGTGAAATAAGAAGGCAGGTGAGTGGTTCTGTGGGAAACTCTGAAATGTGTACCTGCACATTGACATTTTACATTCAGGCTTTTAGCTGATGTGCAATGATGAGTGAGCAAGTCATGGACAAAGTTGCTGATAAAATAATTAAACCTGTGTCTGTTGTTGTTATTTTACAGTCAGTTAATATAATTTCTCACTCAGTCATGGTGACACATTCTCTTTTTTTTTCTCTTCATAGCCAACGTCTTGCCCGTCTTTATTGTCCATGTCTAACCTGATAGGTTTTGATTTTTAAAAAAAAATCTCTTCTCAGAAACCGACTCTTCTGACTCCTCCGCCAGTGGTAACTCTGAAGAAGAAGAAGTCTCTTGGATCGCCTATGAATCCCTTTTCCATCAAACCTCAGGTGCCAAAGGTATCCTTTAACCTATCATAAGTGAATCTATCATTTCTTGAAAAATATTCTCAACATGATTGGACCTATGAATTCTGTAATCGTAATGTCACTTCTTAAATACCAGGAGTCACCCTCAGTTACGGGGTTAAAAGCCAAAGTGATCAGGCCTCCGCCCTCTGAGCCAACCCCAAGGCCATTAGCCCGCCACCCTCCCTCCACATCTGCTCTTTCTGAGCAGAAGCAGAAGGCAAAGGTGGAGGAGATGGATGGAGATGAGGGTAAGAAAGACTGAAACAACTGGACTGGCCTGGTACTCTTTTTCTCCCTTCCAGCAACAAGGACGCACTTAACTTTTGTGACAATCTGTTTCTCAGGGAATGACGCTCTGGCATTTGATGAGGTGGACTTTGATGAGCCGATGGACGTGGAACTTGAGGAGGAGAAGCCTGCGATTAAAGATGATGCTGAGACTAAAGCAGCAGCAGCACCAATTAAAGTGGAGCCCAAAGCAGAGCCTCAGGACCCGGTCTTATTGTAAGTCTTTTATCTGCTTTGTTTGCTTCTGCTTTATTAGGAAATATAGATACTGTTTTCTGTCTCAGTCTTACAATGCTGTTGGTACATTATATACACTGAGCTAAAAACTTTCTAAATGTTTCCTACAACATCGTTGCACAAACTGGACTTTTAGTGCCTTCCCTCATCTGTCCTTTCCCAGGTCCAACAGGATCGGAAGCTCTTGGGGGCAAGAGGAGGAAAATGGAGCCAGCGAAGTGCAAGCAGAGATACAGGTTGACTCCAGCCAACTCCCGCTGGTGGAGGGGGCAGATGGCGAGCAGGTTTTCCGCTTCTATTGGCTGGATGCCTTTGAAGAGCCCTACAGCCAACCAGGTAAGTCATATTCAAACTTGGCTGAATATATAGTGGATACTGTCATATAATTCTTTAATCCTGCCCAGATTTGTAGAGCACAACCTGATGTTTTAACTTAACTGTGGCCTAGGTGTGGTGTACTTGTTTGGAAAAGTGTGGATCGAGTCTGCAAACTCTCATGTCAGCTGCTGTGTTACTGTCAAGAACATTGAGAGGACCATGTACTTCCTGCCTCGTGAATATGTAAGTTCCCTGCTCTGCCACTCATCCCAAGTAGTCTTACACATCACCCCTGTGTGTTACTTTTGTAGGATTTTTTTTCAATTGTTTGGTTGTGTTTCCATGAACAGAAAGTGAACACTAAGACGGGGGAGGTGTCAGACACTCCTGTAGGAATGATGGACGTCTACCAGGAGTTTAACGATCTCTCAGAGAAGTTCAAGATCATGAAGTTCAAGTCCAAGGTCAGTACTCCCCTCGGTTACGGTATATCATTTTCAGGAAAGCGACGTGTTTGCCATGTTTGTAACTAGTGCATGTTTTTGTTTGCCTTTCTATCTGCAGAAAGTGGAGAGGAACTACGCTTTTGAAATTCCTGATGTTCCCAGTCAGTGCGAGTATCTGGAAGTCAGATATTCTGTGAGTAGAAATGCACGTGTGTCCCAGGCCTAAAGCTGCTTTTTTTTGTTAGTAAAACCTGCTAGTCTAGGTCTAAATATTGTTTTTGCAGGCAGAGTTCCCTGCGCTGCCTTCGAACCTCAAGGGGGCAACCTTTTCCCACATTTTTGGAACAAACACATCCAGTCTGGAGCATTTCCTCCTCAGCAGGAAGATTAGAGGGCCTTGCTGGCTGGACATCAAGACACCACGTAAGGGGCATGTCCCTTTGTCCAGAATTTTGAAAGATAATTATTTGGTGTTGGTGAAACTGATTTAACACCCTGCATTTAGTTAAAACATGAGTAGTATTTTAGAGATTTGGAAGTTTTGTAGCATTTTCATGTTGGAACGTTTTGTTAGAGCTATGAGATGTTTATAAAGAAATTATTTTGAACCCTGCACACCCCTGGAAAATTCACATGTAGCCCCTTCTGTCTGTCAGAGCTGATTGGGCAGCCAGTCAGCTGGTGTAAGGTGGAGGCCCTGGCCCTGAGGAGTGACCTGGTCACTGTGGTCAAAGACCTGTCACCTCCACCCATCACCGTCATGTCCATCAGCCTCAAGACTATTCAGAACCCCAAGACACACCAAAACGAGGTCAGGACACTGCCACCTATACACACAATCAAATTACTGTTTCCCTTTTTAGCCAACAATGTACTGGACAATGATAGAATGATTTCTTATTTAGCCGTGTTATTAAATGGTGTGCTCAGACAGACTTAAGCAGTTAGTGAGCGAGGACGTGATGATATAATTGTTCCTCTGCAGATTGTGTCCCTTGCTGCACTAATCCATTATCAGTTCCACATGGACAAAGCTGCCCCCCAGCCCCCATACCAGAACCATTTTTGTGGTGAGTTATTTACACCCATCTTATTGAATGTTTTCATTTTAATGCATCAATGCAATTTAGTGGAAATGTGTGGTAAAAACGATGGAAAGATGGATCTGGATCGATGGATCGATATAGTCATATTTTCTTGTCTTTGCAGTGGTCAGTAAACCGGCCGACTGTATCTTCCCCTATGACTTCAAAGATGCTGTGAGGAAGAAGGTGAGTGGCCATGTGGCGGTGGAGCTCAGCCTGTTGGTATCAGTCTTTTACAAAGAAACAGGAACTACTTTCTTTTGATAATTTCAGAAAATATCAGTTTACATATTTACACGGTTTTACAGATGTAGCTGTGCAAGGAAATTACCAGCAGATGATTATGAACAATACAGTGTTAAACTTCATTCATGTGGCACTTTAATATGAGCTGATTCAACAGTACAGATCATTTGTACTAGAAGTCCATTTTATTAGAATTGATGGAGAATAACTTTTCTCAAATGTATGTGGCCAAAACATTAATGACGTGACTACCTTCCATTGTTAGAATGGGAAAGTGGAGATAGCAGCTACAGAACGGACTCTGCTTGGCTTCTTCTTGGCCAAAATGCACAAAATCGACCCCGATGTGCTTGTGGTGAGTAGGACATGTTGGGATTTATTCAATTACAATTTTCTGAATGGATTACAGATGAATCATTAGCGTCCTTTTGATATAGGATGAGCGTGTAAAAATAAGTATGCTTATTCTTTTCCTGTAGGGTCACGACATCTTTGGTTTTGACCTGGAAGTGATTCTGCAAAGGATCAATGTGTGCAAGGTTCCCCACTGGTCTAAGATTGGACGCCTCAGGAGGGCAAATATGCCCAAACTAGGGGTAAAAAAAAAAAGCTAACTAAAAATCCTGAGCAACATAATGTCCTTTTCTTTCTTTATCATATTGTACACTAGTAAACGTTGCTGTACTTGGCAGGGTCGTGGTGCCTTTGCAGAGAAGAGCGCAACCTGTGGCCGTCTGGTGTGTGATGTGGAGATCTCAGCCAAGGAGCTGATTCGCTGTAAAAGTTACCATCTGACCGAACTTGCTGCACAGGTGCTGAAGACGGAGAGAGTCACAGTCCCTCAGGAAAACATCAAGAATCTCTACAGGTTTGTATGTCCTTAAAGGGTCAGTTTAGGCCTGGGCAATTAAACAATAATGGTTATTTACCCCATATCAATAAAACAAATTAGCACTTAAGTTTTCTATTAAGATATTTATTTTGTTGAAGAAAAGGGACTGAAAAAAGATTTTACCCAATTTTACTCATGCACGTGTTTTCCCATCAAACCGGTTGTGTTTTTTGTTGTTTTTTTTAACCTTAGTGTCGACCAAAAAAAGGTGTGCGTTCTCAAATGTGTGTGTGCGTTTGTATTTCAGTGACTCTCCTCACCTGCTCTACCTGTTGGAGCTGACATGGACAGACGCCAAGCTGATCCTCCAAGTCATGTGTGAGCTCAACGTGCTGCCGCTGGCCCTGCAGATTACCAACATTGCTGGCAACGTCATGGTAACACACAACAACACCTTTTCCTTTCACCTACATGAAACAGCCACTTATTGGTGCAAAACAAAAATACAGTAAATGTTTTTGAAACACAGTTATTGTTTAATTTTATTGCTCAGCTCAAACAGAAAATGCAGATGGCAATTTAAATTGCGCTCGTGCTGGATGTCATGATACTAACATCTAAATTACTGGCACAATCGTAATGCATCTGCCTGAGCTGATTTAGGAATCACTCCGGAGCAAATCTGTCTCTCAGAATCCAAAATGACCAACATTATTTGAAGAGAAGCATTTTAAGCACAAATAAAAAAGAAACTGGGACAGTCGATCTTTGAGGTTTTTAAATTCCAAGCAGCAGCTCTTCTCGCTTGTTGTACAGTTGAATTACTGAAAATTGAAGTGAGAACCAAAACACTTTAGCGAGGAAAGCAATACTTTGTTGTCTTGTGAATGAAGAGAAAACACTGGAAGCTTTAAATGTTAAAAGCCTATCAAAGCTTAGCGCAACAGTATTTTCATAGCGTGTTTCAGAGGAACCGCAAAATGCAAAGCAGTGGGGTAAGATGACCTAAAGATACCATAACCCCTGAGCCGTGCTTCAAGTTGACTATTTTCCTTTTGATAATTTTATTTGGCTCCTGCTTCAATCATCGGATTTCTTCCTGCTTCTTCCCTGCAGTCTCGTACTCTGATGGGCGGTCGCTCTGAGAGGAATGAGTTCCTGTTGCTTCATGCTTTCCACGACAAAAACTACATCGTCCCTGACAAACCCTCCTTCAAAAAGCCCCAGCTAGAAACGGTAAAGCACACACACAATCCCACACCGCTGCTTTTTTATACAGGTTTTTTTTTTACAGGCTCAAATTGAAGCGAAGGTACCACCTTGATTACATGCACACTTTTTACAAGGAACGTATTTTAAATAATAATGATATGCTTCACAATTATCACATTAAAGCGAATTTTAAGAAAAAACAACTGTTCAAAATTAAATCAAATACAACCCTTGTTTTCTTTTGTTCAGGGTACTCTTGTAGTGCAACTGATGTGAATTCCTGGAAACAGTTTTCTGTGGTTTACCAGTAATTATTAGATCAAACACTGACATACTGAATATACTAAATCTTTTAAACAATTTGATTCTGCTGGCAAAATATTATCACACAAATGTATGTTTCCTGTTTTTGAAACATTTAAAGATGTTTTAAGTAATCCCCTCTTACACTTTTCCCAGACACTTTTATAAGACAGCTTTTTTTAGAACTAGTTTTTCCCCTTAGTTTATGTGGCATTGTAATGAACTAATGTCATGTTCTACAGATGTCTGTTTGAACTTTTGTGTTTGTTAAACTGTGAGAAAGT
>JAPMOB010223239.1:0-15247 GCA_029875015.1 Lepomis gibbosus | reverse complement strand
CTTTACTCTTATAATGAGTTTCTAGAAGAATACAAAATTCCTGTGTCTCCTGGAGATTATGCCAAAGTCTTTGGAGCAATTTCTTCTGGTGTTTGCATGTTATATAGAGCTCAACCAAGATTGGACACACAACAACTAACCTTGTTATCACTGACTGACACTTCAGTTATTAGATCCCTGTTCAAAACAGATATCACAGTTCCATATGTGGTTCCATACTGGAATAAATTTGTGCAAAACATTGACTGGAAGAAGGGTTGGCTCTTACCCAACCGATATTTGCTGACCAACAAAATTAGAGAAATATTTAAAATAATTCATAAGTTTTACCCATCTAATGATCATATTGTTAAAAAATTTAACAAAGACATTGATGTAATGTGCACTTTCTGTTCTATGAGTGTTGAATCAGTTACCCATTTGTTTTGGCACCGCCCTTTTGTCCAAAGTTTCTGGTCAGACATTTGTAATTTTATTGCAGAAAAAATTGAGAAAGATTTTAAGTTGTTTTGGAAGGATGTTCTTTTTGGCCTTTATGACCTCAACAGAACTAAGACTAGGCCTAATGAAACTTTCGTTATTAAGCTCATTATTCTCTTGGCAAAATTTTACATTCATAAATTTTATTTATTGCTTCTTTTATTGCTTTTAACAATGAGGTCAGGAAATATGTCAACACGATTAAGTATTCTCTTAATCAAAAGGCAACAAAAACTGTGAATGTGTGTAAACAATTTGATATTTTTTTGTGAATCTGTACTTCCCCTGGCAAAATGTGATGATGTGAGTCTTTTGTTTATGTTTTGTTTATGTTAAAACACCAGCAATGTTGGAAACTGCACAATGTATTATTTTATAATGGCGTGGAACGTTCCTGTAAACTGTGCAATTGATAAATAAAAAAAATTAAATAAAAAAAAAGTACATCAGCCATATGAAAAACGATCTTACACTGCTCCCTTGTGGGAATATTACTTATTGCACAGTAAATGGATTTTAGGCAACGGTTTAGTTTAGCTCTCACATTTGCTCATAATTCTTTACATAGCAAACTCAATACAACAAAACCAGTAATGGAAGAAGGATTATAAATAGTCTACCCATTGATTGTTGAAAGCGGTTGAAAGAGGATCTCTGGTCTTATTGTTATGTTGAGTCATGACTTACTACTATTTGAAACCCTGTTACCAAGCGTTACACTGTGATTGGATTGCTAGCTGCCCTCGCAGGTCTTCATCCACCAGTGGCTGCTGCATCTCAGTGCCATCTTGTTAGGTTAACAACCTTGAGCTAATAAAAAACGTAACGTTAACGTTTCTGTTCTCCCCCTTCGCAACTAGGTTACTACCTATAGAGTGATCAAATGGACTGCATTACGGCTTAACAAAGCTACTTGGCCAAAAACAACTGAACAGCAACAACTTCCTGTTGTTCAGGGAGGGGCTATGTGAGAAACGTCATTGCCAGGCTAAGCCAATCAGAGGCAGAGCAGGGCGGGTCATGCCTTCGCCTTAATAGGATTTTGCACATTCGTGGCCCACCCTACCCTACGGGCCCACCTCGTATTTGTGGCCGCCATTTTGCTTTAGTCTACTTTAGTGTGGCTGCGGCAGACGGCGAACCGGGACGGGGTACCTCCACTACACAAAGTTTTTAATCTTTTTAAATCTGAAGCTGGTAATTAACATTGTATACTTTGTTTACATAATATATTTGGCTGTTACACCGTAGTGTTAAAATATGAAAGTGATTACCATGAGTACCACGTAATAAAAAATAAACGGCGGTCTTAAAAACATTAAGCTAACGCTAATGATAAGGTCGCGAGGAATTGGTGATTTGTTAGGCCTCTGTCGTGTAAACTAACCCGTAACTGCACGAGTATAATAAGTATTGAGAATATAACATTAACGTTACATCGAACAACATTGTCGTATTCTGACAAGCCCGTACTAAGCCAGTGTAACCGAAAATCTCTCTATTTAAGTAACCAAACGTTAACAATATTCCGATGCTTGCCGATCTCAGTAACGTTGGTGTTTTTCCATCACTGCTTGGTTCCAGTTAACGTTAGCATTAGGCTGTTTTTTTATTATTCAACAATAGCTAACGTTATGCAATTGTTTTCTTGACTGTGTTAGTTTCAAGTATTAACGTTAAATTTTGGCCAAGGATATCTTGAGCCATCTATGAAGGTGACCTGTAACGCATGTTATATTAGCCAAGAAACGTGCATTCTGTCTGGTATTTTGCCCGTTTACGAATAATGTCGGTGTGGCCTTAGGATAAGCATTTGTTTTACTTGTATTGCGAGCACTCAGTTTGAAATAACGGGATGAAAATAGTGACGACGAATTAACTATTTTGTGACTTCAGAGTGCATTTTTTCCTGTTCCTTAAGATGGAAGCCGGAGTTGATATTGTAGCTCATCACCGTTGTGGTTCTAACGCCTCCATATCTATAGTAACGTTTTTATTCCCGAAAATGGCAAATGTAGTAGTTTATTCTAGTTTAGGTACTTGACCTATATCAACGTGGTGCAGTTTGCCCACTCACTTTGACCCGTTACCAAATTCTAGTTTGCTCCTGAGTCATTATTGTGAGCATATTTGTCTCATGATGCTGTACCTCTGTGTGGAAATGTCAAACTGTCTCCTTTGTATTTGTGCACAAATGTCTGTCTCTTAATAACACCTTTTCAGTTCCCGGGGCAGTGTTTTTGATTGATTTGTAGGTTAAAAACCATCCTCTTGGCCCTTTGGGAATCGCTGGATATGGATAGCTTTTGCCCCCCTTGAGAATACATTGGCAGAAGATTTTTTTCTCTCTTCAGCATTGGTAATCAACAGCTGAAAATCTGTAGAAGCTTGAATATCCTGCCCAATTTTTTTTACTGCCATCACCCAAATGTCACCATGTGTGCAAAATGCCTCCAAGCCCAAGAAGAAGCTAAGGATTTTTTTCCCCCGCACCCATCATCACACGTTTGTCCCCTTTTTGCCTCATCAATTTGAGCGATTTTGGATCAATTTTTTTTCTGGCTGTTTATGTCCCCCTATTTCTTTCTTTCATTGGTTTCACCAATTAATAAAAAAAATAAAAAAAATATCCCCAAAGGACTCTATTGCATCCAGCATCAGTAATGTTTAGCTGTCTGGCGGAGATAAAGATGTCTCAGAGAGTCTCAGAAAAGGGATGTCGTAGGAAGACAAGTGTCTCTGGGCGACCCATCCCCCCTTTCCTCTTATCTCACGGATCAAGTGTTCCTTCAGGACTCCATACCACCACGGAGACAGCCTACCAGCAGTGCACTCAAGAGGGGGACAACTTATCAGCTACCTCAGGTACAGGTGGCATAGTGCTAAAAACGATATCAACATTGACTTTGTACTACAAACAAAATTACAAGTTTAAAAATACCTGTGTGAAGGTTTGATGGCCATCTTAATAGGAATTTCTTCAAGTTCTTCTACTTTGTGAGGTGTTAGCTTTACATGTGCAGACATTTTAGTCAACTCATAGTTTGATGTCATAGAGAAGGTTTTTTGTTTCTGATGTGTTACTCTACTCTCTGTGGTCAGGGAGAGTCCTGTTGGCCCTGAAGAGAACCAGCTGCTGAGTTTAAAGGTCGTGACCTCATCACCCCCGTCACTCAAGACGCATACCAGCATTACTATGACCAACCATGGAGATGACTGCTACTTCTTTTACTACTCCACCTGCACTAAGGTCAGCAATGTTTTGTGCACAAAGCTCAAATATATACATATAGTGTACCTGCTTGGAATGTGACTCATGACCGGAAGGAAGAGTCAGGTCTTACTGTGTTTTGTTTATCGTGCAGGGAGACAGCTGCCCATTCAGGCACTGTGAAGCTGCGATGGGCAACGAGACCGTCTGCAACCTCTGGCAGGAGGGACGCTGCTTCCGTACCGTCTGCAAGTTTCGCCACATGGAGATCACAGTAAGTGAAATTTAAGAATTAGTTTTAGACTGAAGAAAGCTCTGAAATATCTCCTTCAGCTTTGCGCACTCGAGGCTGAAAGAGATATTTATAGGTATGTGTCTTGAATGGCCATCACCGAAGTGTAGAAAAAGGCTCCCTGTAAACCTTGGCCAGGAGCTCTATTCCTGCCTCTGGAAATTGAAATTGACCAATTGACACATGAGCTCTCCTCCATCATATCAGAGGTAATGGGCTCCACCATTGCAGTGCAAAAATCATGACTGTACCACGTGTCATGACATTTTCCGATCAATAATAACACATTTTGCTTGGAGAAACAAAAAAATGATCAATGTACAAAAGTGACAATGTATGAATGTTTTGTGGACATACAGAGATGTGATCAGCACATCTCCTCCGTGCATGCTGTTTCATGTTTTTATGTCTTTCATCAAAACAGAAAAACCGAAAGGAGATACCTTGTTATTGGGAGAACCAGCCGGCCGGCTGCCAGAAGTCTCACTGTGCCTTCTTCCATGAAAGGCCCCGCTACATTGATGGCATGTTTGTCCCTCCTGATAAAAGTGAGTGGACATTTAAGCTCACACACAAAGAATTGAAATGTACAGAGTTGAAGACTATTTCACAACCGATGAAAGGCGATAATGACAATCGGTGTAATTCTCCCAGGTCTAAGCAAGAACGAGGAACAGCCTCATGAGGAACCAGCCCCCCCGCCAGCTGCACCTCTCCCCACTGCAACCAATCCGCAGCTCAGAGGCGTCATCAAGACAGAAACTCAGGAGGCAGTCCCGAGCCCCACTCATCCACCAGTGGTGATTAATCCAGCAGATGATGACGAGGATGAAGATGGTGAGTTTAGTCTCAGAATTACTACTTTGTCTCTTCTACAGAGGAAGATATTCTTGTGGTCTTTACTACTAATGTGTCTGTATGTTTCCAGACCAGTTCTCAGAGGAGGGAGAGGATGGAAAAGTTGGCCCTTCTCCTAGAAAACTACCCAAATCAGGTAAGACTGCAGTCAGAGACTAAACTTTGAAAACAATTCATTACATTTGTTACAAAATCTACTGTACTCCCAAATCCTGTGACTGTTGTGCGATGTAGGATTGAAGTCAAACAAAGAAAGTCTTGGGCTGTGTCTGAAATCTCCCACTACTCACTATATAGTGAGCTCGCCATTTTGTAGTGCTGTCCGAATGTATAGTGATAATTATTAAACCCTATATAGTCCACTCAATGGATCCCAGAATGCATTTTGAAAAGTAGTGTATAACCGATGGTCACTAACCAAGCCGTATATACCATCATGCATGTAGTGTCTGATAGTGTTGTTTTAATAATGTGAGTGAGCTCACAATGTAGTGCTCTACATACAACTCCCTACGTAGGGGGTAGTGAATGAGTGGGGCTTTTGTACACAGCCATGGTCAATGGATATTCCACCTACTCCTTTGCTGGTTTCACACACAACAGGATACCAGTGCTGGGAGTGTCTTAGTTGCATTCAAAGTCGATACAAAGACATGAAGGGACCCGATTTCCTGCCAGGAGCTATGAAGTGTGCGTCTTTGTGATAAATCACGGGCAACACTCCGTCGCACGAGTTTACATTTTTCAATACTGAGTGACAATCCTTCTAAAAAGAACAGGGGGAGCAAAAGATGATCTGAACCGAACCGTGGATTTGGTGAATCATTATGCCCCTAGGTGCCTCTGATTACACTCAGCCTGTCTGCCATCTGTGCAAGTACAGCAGGGTTTCTGCTACGGACATTTGTGCATGGCTGAAAAAAACCCTAGAGGAAACAGTGTAATGTAAATGCCACGTCTGTTTTTCATCTTTCAAAAAAAAAGCGTGCACCATGGTACGATCAATGTTTTTCTAACAAAGAGTATAGCCTGTCACTCAAAAATTAAATACATCAGGTCTCCAGATGTCTCTTCCACCCCTAAAATAAGTGATCAAGAAGTGTTTTTTTTTCATATGAAAGTGACACCAACCAATAAGTATTTGTTTGCACAGTATATAACCAACCACAAGGTGTCAGACATAGCAGAATTTTTTTATTGGTTAATGTTGTGTTTTGACAGACGACGTGCTGAACTTTGGAGTGAGCACCCTGGAGGAGATCCGGCTGAGAAAGGCCCTGAAGGCCAGCATGAAGAGAGCTGGTTATCCCATCCAAAGTGCTGATACCTCGGCCAATGGAGAGAAAGAGACCACTTACACCACGACATTTTTTCGACCAGACCTCTACGAGGCGAGAGATGGTAAAACTTTGAGTGTGTCAGAATTTCAAGGAGATGGATACCCAGCTCTGCATCATTCCTCAGAAATATACAGATCGTGGTAGCTTTAAAGTGTCATTTTACTACTGTAGTGATCGCTTAGTCATTATTACTTTTAGTCCTAAAGACAAGTATTATCATTATTACCCTGTTCTCAAGCACATGGTCTTTTACACTAGGGCCACTTGCCTTTGAAAAAACTGGCAGATCAAGAGGCAGCGTGACTGAAAGGCTTGGAAGAAAGATGGCCAACACAGGTAAGTTTGGACTCTTGTTTTACCTTATCAACAGATCTTGTGCCATTGCTAGTAATAGTGATTTTAATAGTGCACATTAGAAGCTCATGACTTGTCCTTGCTGTAGATGGAAATGGTGGGAAAGGTATCACACTTAAAAGGAGTCTGGCTGAGCGTCTGGGCGGAGTTGTGGATGAGGACGAGCCAACAATGCCCCCTCAGAAAGGTGAGTATCAGGACACAACAATAACTAGCTCATTGATATTCACATATATCACCTGGAGCCTGTTCTTTCACATCACACTGATGATTGATGATGCATCCTTAGGTGGGATGAGCAATACTGTGTGAAACGTGGATATTCAGGTTTTGACGGGACTCTGGAATGAATGTCTATTTAAATAATATTCTTTCTTCTCCTTCTCCAGCTCTGAAGCCCGTCAAGGAAAGACTTGGATTGCCCGCTGGGTCTGTTGCACCCTCTCAGCCAGGTCAGACGTCTGAAAAATGTGACTCCATCGTTTTGTCTAGAAACATATTAATCATGCCCTTTGATTAAAACATTGTTTTCCCAACAGCAGAGACCAACACGGAGTCAAAGAAAGCTCCTGAGGAGATCCGCATCAAAACTCTGGAGGAAATCAGACAGGAGAAGGCAGCAAAGTGTCAGAGACAGACAAATGGGCCTTCAGTCGTGGCTCCAGAAAGCAACACAACCAAAACCGTCACTACTGAAACCACCAAGGGGGTCAGGCGAGCCATCACCATCAAAGACGACTCCGTTAGCCACGTCAAAACCTTCTCTGAGATTCTTCGCGCCAAGAAGAAAAGGCAGGAGGAGCAGCAGAAGAAGAACCCCAGCCCAAAGAAGGCCAACCACACTGAAGAGAAAGCTCCAGGCAAGAGCCAGGGGGAGTCTGACGCAGCCGAGCCTCGGCATGAGGCTGCAAATGTGGGGGGGGTTAAAGTAAAGACCCTGGAGGAGATCCGCAGGGAGAAGGCAGCCAGGATTCAGGCTCAGCAGGCCCTGGAGGCAGAAAACAGGAAGAACTCTGATACTGAGGAGAACAGTGCAAAGAAGCCTCGCCTACTGTGCATCAAGAAACTGGCCACCCAAAGTAAGACAGCGTTTGCTTTGCTTTTATTTTTTTGTTGCGGAATCTTGTTAATTTTACATTTGTAAATGTCTTTCAGGTTGAATCACATCTTCAGTTTGCTCATCCTACATAACATCTTTTTGAATTTCTAACATGAATGTTGTGTTGAATTCAGCAGACAGCGTCACAACGGAGAAGAGTGCTGAAGTGACGCAGACGCCTCTGACAACTCAGACTGCCGTTTCTGAGGTACAATTAGATAGTAAGATACTGCAGTATTCGCTGTGGTTGCTTGTTATTCTGTGTACTCGAGGTAATTTTAATATTCCTGTTTTTCTAGGCCAGTGCAGCCAACAGTAACAATGTCAAGGTCAAGACCTTCGAGGAGATCATGCGGGAGAAACGCCTTCGCAGGCAGGAAATAGAGGAGCAGGCCAAAGCCTCAGCTGAAGCAGATTCTTCTCAGAAACAGACTGCAGAAGGAACCGTGAAGAGGAAGGCTCCTGCTAAAATCAGTCTTACATCTCCAGGCTCTTCATCACCTTCCTCCATCACTCTGACCCCTGACACTACCCTCTCCACCCAAAAGCTCCCTGTTCGTAAAATGATCCCCCTCAGATCTAAGGCTGCCGCGCCTCTGAACAGCCCTGCCACTGCTGGTACAAGAGGTGCTGCCGTCCCCTCAGTCAATGTGAAGCAGAACTCTTCTCCACTGGAGGCTGAGACTGAGCCCAGCTCACAGAGCCCCAGCAGGGAGGTCCCAGACAAGGACACAAGGAATTCCACCACACACTCACCAACAAAGCAGGCCAGAGCAGCTCCTCAGGCTACTGCTATGGCTGCTAAAACACTGAACAACAATCAGAAGAAATCCCCCGAACACACTACAGATGCCAAAGGTACTGCACCTTTAACTCATATACAGTGCAGTTTGCCAGGGTTCCTGCGGCTCCTTAAAAAGTCTTAAATTGAAATCGGGAAGTTAAGGTCCTAAATTGTCTTGAATTTACTGTAAATTTGGTGTAGGTATTAAATTTGCCGATGGTGCGTTTAAGGCTGGTGGGGAAATTGTCATGCCCAGTCGCCTAAAGCGTCTTTAAGCCTACGGGGCTACGGAGGGGCTACGCCGTCGCCTGACGTGCACCTTCTAAAAAATGTAACTGCACGTCGAGTCGACGCGGACCGTAAGCACTGTGATTGCTTACTGTGATTTGTGAAGTAGTTCCCTTTCACAAACGTACACGAAAACAGTATACCAAAAACACGAGCAAGATCATAATCTACACTGTTTGAGCACATTTATGCACAACACTGAATGGACACACTGTCCAGGCTCCTGTCTGCTCTGTCAGACTTTTGGATTTTATTTGCAGAAGACCAGTGCATATTTACATTCAAGTAGTTGTTGTATGTGGATAGGCAACACACTTGCATCCATGTGGTCAAGGTGTCCCTGACCACCTCTAGAGATTTGTTCGGATCAAAATCTGTCCTTAATGCGTCTCGGGTGCATTTACACCATTACTTTCATGTGGTCAAGTGTTACCTGATCACAATCTGATCACCCAAAATACATTTTAATGCCAAGTGTAAACAGCCTCTATGTTCCCCGATTCAGAATATGCAAAGTCATTCACCTGTGGTGAAAATAAACTGCCAAATATGGCATTGCGTCGTTCATTAAGAGCTCAAATGCGTCTCTTTTCTATCAAAGAAATTGTTTCAATTTGAGGTCTTAAATTTGGATTTCTTGGGGTCTAAAAAAAGCATTAAATTTGACTTTTAAAATGGTGCAAGAACCCTGTTTGCAACCCATGTTTCTGTTTGAGCATAAGGCAAACCTACCTTAGACTTGAGTAGGCAGGGAACTTGAGTGACTTTGTTGTTGTTGGTTTCTACAGAGTCCTGATTTCTTCAATGTCACACTAACAAAAAACGGTTTTAATTAGTCGGCTTAAAAGATTTAGAGGAACCTGATTGGACAAAAGTACATGTGTGTAATGAAGTTCAAAACGAGGCAAGTACTTTCATTATATATGAATCACTAAAACTTTGCCTCCTTTTCAGTGAGGCCCAAACTGAATGTGAAGCCATCTGTGATGAAGCCTGCAGTGCAGGTGAAGCCAGCTCAGAAGAGGAGGGGAGCAGAGCGATCTGCCGTTGCTGCTGTTAAACCTCTGAACAGCGCCTCCGCAGTGCAGGAGGAGCCACAGCAGGAGACAACATGCAGGGAAAGACCGGAGGTAGGTTGGCACGTGGCAAGAGCCTTTCAAATGTATCTTAAATTTATTTGATGTGGCACATTTCACATCTCCTCATTTGTACATATTGCAGAATCATATATATCCTCTTTTAATGCTGCATATATTTTGCACACCTTCCTATTGTAGTAGGGTTTTTTTTGTATCCTTGACATTTTATTTCTGCATTTCTGTCAACATGTCCTTAACTCACATTTTGGGTTTAATACACACATTTACACTGCTGTCTTGATATTTTTCTCTGATATATCTGTCCCTTTTTATATCCTGCCTGCAGTTAATTGAATTAACATCTAATCTTAGCAAAGATAAAACTCCAGATAACTTTTGATGGTTGTTTTAAAAAATAAGGTGAGCCAGGTGTGATGTAGAGGTTCTGAGAGGCTCTTGAGGACTTACACAGCATTGTTTATCGATCCCGGCCGGGGAGAATGGTAACAGAATACAACATGCCGGGTACTTCCTGTCTGGGGATATTTATCCTTCCTAGAACTACAGAGATTGACTGTGTCTCCAAATTAGGTCGTTGTTCTCCCCTTTGGATATTTGTTCAAAAGACACTGAAAAGTTTCGATGTTTGCGCATTTAAGCCACATGCGACACTTTCTACATAGAGCCAGTCAGTCTGTCTGTAATGAAATAAAAATAAAGATAATCTCGTCCTTGGGTTACCTAGGAGATGGATAGCAGTGTGTCCTTATCGAGTCAGTTGCGTCAGTCAGTCAGCCAATCAGGCAGAGAGGAGAGACACTGAGTCTGATCTACTGATTTGGAGACATGCAGTAGGCTTAAGTTACTTGAGCAATTGACCCTATCATGACCTTGGAAATCCTGTGTCATAGTGCCCCCAAAGGTCCTTCACAATGGTGATTCTAAACAATCTAGCGCTTTTACTGACCTCCAGTGCCTTTTGTTTTGTTGACAGGTTTACCCATCCTCCAGTGCAGATGCTCAGCTGAGCGCTGCTGTTCCCCACAGTCCCAGCACTCTGTTGGACTCCGGCTCCAGCCCACTGAGAGAGGAGCTCCAGACAGTCCCTGTCTTCAAACAGAGTCTCAGCCAAGAAACCAAGCCCACTGTCAGTGTTGCTGCAGCCAGAGAGGCCTGTACAGTCCCCCAAAGGTAAAGGTCCACAGAGAGCCTTAAATGTTTGAACTTAAAATGAAAAAATGAACATTAACTTCTTGGTGATGTCAGACTTTACCAAGGAAATACCTGTAAGCAGGTATAGGAAGTTTTTTAACTGTGTATATATAATCTGTGATCACAAAGAAAAAATGTATTAATTGATTTTTTTGGTTGACTCTAGAATGTGAACTCCTTGCCCATTTTTAGTGTTTGTAGAAAAATGAGACGATCTCAGGGAAACTTGACGGTTGTTGTACTGACGTTTTTTTGACACATGACATGAATGCAGCATTGTCAGATACTAAATACATACGACCCTCTCTGCATTTCAGCCCAGTCGTCAAGACTCCCACTCAGCCCAAATCACGGAGACTGAGTGTAGCTGCGTCCCGCATTGCCTCCGTATCCAGCACTGCCGCCTCCACCTCTGCTGATGATGACGACTTTGAGGAGTTGATCAATGAGTTTGCTGAAGACCATCTGGAAGAAGACGTGGACCCTGGCATTGGAGAGGACGCCCTGTTGAAGGAACTTTCAGAGATGATTGGCAGCTGAGGGCCCCATCGAGCACAATCACCACCCACCACTTTGCTTTTGTGTCTATATTTAAAAGAAGTTAAGACCGTCACCCACTATCTACTATGGAGTGTTTTAAAATGTTTTTTTCTTCAAAGTTCAACTTATATTAAGCTCCATGTTCGTATTTGTTGTTCTTTACATTTTAGACATCGTCTCTCCTTTTTCATTTCCTGCCATATGATCAACTGATGGCCCAAGTTCAATTCTGCAGGGCTTACTTTTTTTTTTAATCATGTCTGTTCATGATCATTGTTAAACCTTCCTGGTCCTGAAAAGAGAAAATGGAAAGGAAAAAAAAAAAAGCTCTGGTGCAGGGACATGGTGTGAAGAACATCTTAGTTTGTCAGGAATTCCTATAAAATTAATGTTGCAAATGACAGATGTGTCATTTTAGAGAGGAATCATATCTGTATACTGTGTATGCGAAGGGAAGAGCAAGCTGAATATAGAAATAATGAATACTGCTGCACTTACAGTAGCCTGCCCCCAACTACTTGTTTTATTTTATATCTGAGCAGACTAAACTGCTGCTGTCCAGCAAATTCCCAGATTATGACATTTAAATCTATCAGTTTTACTTAAATGAAGACCTCGTCAACAAAGCTCAGGCCAGAGCCTGAGAGAAAGTTACAATTACATTTCTAAATTCCAATCGGTTGTGTTACTGGTAGGATTTGATTTTATCCGTCAGCTATATGTGGTTTCTAGATTTTCCACACAGACCTTGTGGAGTGCACGTTCTCTACCTGTGCTCCTCCTTTAGTGTTTTTTCTAATGTTGGACTGAACTGTGTGCATTTTTTTAACCAGTTCTTTTATTTAGTGGACATACTTTGAAACAACTAGTCTGGGTTAGGTGCTCTCTTGTCTTTGTTATCGAACACCTCAGGGACTGTTTCTGATGTTTCTATGATTGACAAACACTGTGTTTCAACTCAACAATGCTGTCTTTAGTTTTTCTCGTCTGTTAGCATTGGTCATCAGTGTTGTCTGAGAAAAGACCTACTTGTTTTTTGGTCTTAAATGTGTTTGCTCTGCCCTGCCCCTTTCCCACAAACCTGCTTTTCAAAGTCACTTGTACAATTACTATGTAAATAAAAAAAGGCTTTTAATGACAAGCTGGATCGATAATTGACTGGTGACTCTTATATAGTTTTTGCCAGGGCGGGGACCAACATCAGGTTTAGAAAAGAAATGTATAATCTGTATCTCATTTTTCAAACAGTTTATCTGTTTCATTTCACACAAAAAACACAGTGACGTAAAAGTACGTAAATTAGAATGAGATGACAAGCAAGCAACCATGATATAACTGCAGTGGACAAACCACTAGAAATGTGTCTCCGTATAATGTAGTACAGGCCAAGAGCACAAACCACATCTTCCAGAATGGCCAAAATTTATCAACACATTCATCAAAAACTGAACATTATAACCATCATGAAGAAAGCATTTAATTCAGGCCTAGATCTGCATGAGTTTTTAGCTAGGCGCACTTACTAAACTGGCAACTAAGTATGTGTTTGTGGGGTAATAACTAGCCTTGAGTTAAAACAACGCAAGAAACAGACCCTTTTTCTGTTGGAATAGTGCACACAAGGCTTGCACCTACAATAAATGAAACATATTTTGCCTGTTGGTGATGGTGGTTCCAGCCAGGGAAAGTCATTTATAGTAACATTAACTGTATTCTTGAAAAGCATGGCTGTCCTTGAGGGGAAAGGAAGGAGATTACGCACAAATTAAAGCTGAATTAAACTAGGGATATTAGGGGAAACTGTTCAGCCCAGCCCACACCCTTATAATACACAGGGGAGTCCTGTGCATTGTGTCTTTTTTTCTCTCTGAAGGCAGTATTAGCTGTATCAAAGGAATCTAAACATTTCTGAGAAATATTACAGCTCCTGAAGGAATAGCTTCTAACAGTGGGGGTTAGGGTGGGTGACCTGAGTTATTAAACAAAACACCAGACCACCATGCATGCAGGGAAACATTGGTTGTGCCGGGCTCCTGGGGGCCTTGGTGGCCCGTACTCTGCCCCCTTTTTGGCTCTTGGCTCATAGCCTTCGTTGGTATGGTTTGTTTTAGGCAAGAGGAGTCAGATGGTGAGGCCACGGCGCGGTAAGAATACCAGGAAAAGGGCGATAAGCCAATCAGAGGTAGAGTGAGCCAATCGGAGGCACAGTGAGCCAATCAGAGGCAGAGTAGGGCGGGACATTTCTTCGCCGCCCTAGGGGGAGAATTTCACAGCCGGTAGACTTCTACTTCCGGGTTAGTGGATGTAAACAGAAGGACGTTCCGCCTCTGGGGATAGCAGCGGAAAACATGACCAAACTAGAGCTTTTGAACGTGTTTCTGAACGACAGGCTGACAGCGGCCGCCGAAGAGATTTTCCGCGCCGTTAAAGACACGGTGGTGGAGTATCAGAGCGAACTCCTGCGCTCCAAAGAGGAGAACGAGCGGCTCAAACGGCTCCTCAATGTAGCCGTCCAGCGGCTCCTGCTGCACCCAGGTGAGGACCAGCAACTGGTGACAGGATGTGGGTGCTGCTGTAAGGGGTGACATGTTATATGCTCTGTTCGCCGATGTACTTAATGTCACGCCAAATCTATTTCAAAATATGGCACTTTTGAATGGAGCTTCGCTCATTGTGTGGCCAACACCTGGACGCCCAGCCCGCGTCATGTTTAGCCATTATCTTCATTATTTCTTTTATTGAACTGAAAGACAGTACAGTATTAAAAACTGAGCATAAAAGCATCACTAACAGTAGTAATAAAATAAACCTAGGCCACGAAGAAAACAGCCAATAATCTGGGTTTGTTTACAGACTAGTGTAATAATAATTATAACATATGTTAAGAAATGAAAGTGTTGAGGGCTGAGCAGTGAGTCAGTATTATTCTGACCCTCCATGTAAAGCTGTTGTGAGAATCTTAAACAAGGTAACAATAAAGTTGTGTAGTGGAATTTTAAATACTTAAAACACATTTTTGACAATTAGCTTATAGGATCACTTAAGTCTTAAATAATGTAGCACATCATGTCAGATACCAATGTTCTGATAATTCTCTGTGATTTTGTTCTTATTGCCCCGTAACTGCTAACTGAATTGCTTCTTATGGCAGTTATCAAAGTACAGAACACCCATAGGTGTCAGTTACACTGGGGACATGTCCCCACCACCATTTTTTCTATTCATGAATTGTCACCTGCCAGCTAAATTTTTTTGTTCCTCTTTTAATAAATGAAGACATTTCCACCCTGCATTAGAGCAGAAAATGTCTCCAGAATGCAGGAAATGAAGTGTTTAATGCTCAAACTCTTCTGTGGGAAGGACCCCCAGCGTTTCATATTTCTTCAAAATGTTAAAAATCTTATCTTGTTTTTGAGCATCGTCAGGTCTCAAGTGTATCATCATGCCCCTAATCTGAGCCCTTATGTCCCCACCACTTTTCAACACAAAGTGACGCCCTTGAGAAGACCAATAACGATAATCTTGCCGTAGTGTTTGTCTGTATAGATACAGCACTGTTTCAGTGTGGGCTTTACATAGGCAACATTTCCACGGATAGTGTTTCAGTTTAATTTATAAATGACTTGTGACAAATTCCTCTCATATTATGGGTAATCAAACAAGTATAGCACCCATATTTGCCTACAATCCTTTTTTTATACAGTTGAAAG
>JAPMOB010223238.1:0-24568 GCA_029875015.1 Lepomis gibbosus | reverse complement strand
AAAAAGGGCACTTTCTCTTGAGGAAGAAAAAGGGCAGGTGCTTGAGCCCCTGTTGATGTCTATGTGTGCACGTGCCTGTCTCTTTCTGTCTGCTGTCACATTTGTCTTACTCTTCTTCTGATCTTTGGTCCACTTGCACATGTCTGAAATCATGCTTGGGCAGTATTTTATTCTGCCATACCTTCATACTTTCCTAACATTTCACCGGTGATTTTCCAGGAGAAGCAATTGATCAAAAGCCCCCCAAATGTCGCTGCATAGTACAGGCCACTGTATCGTTATCCCACCACTCGCAGATAACGAGGAGTCACTCATTTTTGTGTGCCGTAGTGGCAGTGTGGTCAGGCAAAAGTGAGGGAGCGGCAGGTGAATGCAGCGGAGAGGAGGAAAAGGTGAGCAGTGAAGTTTAGCAGTAAATGTACAGTTTAGGCTACAGTTTGTCAGTGAATAAAGGCTGTCCAGTCTAAAAGTGACAGCAAGACAGGGAGATCAAAAACAAAGTTAACTTCGCACAGTTAAACGCACAGTTAACTTCAACATCGAATGAGATTATTCTTACTGAAGTCTTGATGCGCCCAGAAAATCCCCCCAAAACATTTCACTTGCAGAAGAGAAGGTTAGTCAGTTATTTGACCCGTGGAATTTTAGAAGCACCACATTAGCAGAGGTGAGTGGTTAGTTCAATTTCTTGTTAGTCTGTACTGCAACACTGTGGTGCGAGCCTTGAATTCAAATCCCTGCAGATAATGAGAGCATTAAGGAGACAAGTGTGAGGAGGTCTCACCTTGAAGTACCACTTGCATTTCCTCATGAGCCAATTTATTTTGAGGTAATTAAGTCACAGGTTGGAATAAGTTGGTGGCGTTTACAGTCATATGCTAAGGGCAGGAAACGGCAGGATGCACCTCAAGCCCTCTCTGAGCCATTTGCCCCCTTTTTTTTGCCTTGAGAACAAATGAAATGCAATAACAAGAGTCCAATGCAGAGAGAGCCTGTCTTGCCCATAGTTAAGCCACAATAAATAGCCTGGGCTCCCACCACATTCATCATATTGATTTTTCTTTAATGATATGCACACGAAAGTAATTTCCTTGTCTCTGCATTGTCAGCGGTGACTAATCAGATTTTCCTGAGACAACCTATTCCATACCTCAAGGAAATGCTTGGCTACAGATACTGGTCATCCAAGTGACACAGACATCACCTAACAACTCGTACAGGTGCAATCTCTCTCTGCATGCAGGGCTGGAATACAAAGCATGTACAACCTACACTGTGTCCTTGGTTTATTAAAGCAACATGTGCACCCTCAGCAAGGCCTTCAGAACACATAAGTACCCCCCAATGCACACAATCCTGCTTTCTTTAGAAAAGTAATGATTTCTGTTCTTTCTATTCTACAGCTTTATTCATGTCCAGATATTTCTTTATGTGCTTACCAAAAAATGTACTCAAGATACAAGACTAACTCCACTGAGCAGCAAGGTTGTTTCTGTCTGTCCCTTAAGTACCAACTAGAGACACAGCAGTCTGCAAAGAAAACTGACCCCAGTTCATTACTACAGATTTTTGACAATGATCCATCATCAGGGAGGCTCAAATCAGTTTATTGTTTTCATTGACCAATAAACAGTGTAAAAGGCTAAACCTCCAAAAGTTATTGTTATGTATTGTTTGTGGGATTTCCATATGCTTGTCTTCAATATTTAACCTTGATCAAGTGAAATTTGAATATCAAATCAATCATGCCATATTAAAGTTGAATGCTAATCGCCATCGGCTCATTACTATTTCACGAGGCGGCTCCATTTATGAAATGTCACTCAAAATAGTGTACCACAAGCCAATCGATGTCAGCCGCCTTTCCGTCTGAATGTTTCATTTGCTGTAAATACAGAAACAGAGAGATATGGATTGAGGGCAGGCAGTTGGACGCCCACATGTGGTTTCTGGGCTGGGTGGGGGCATGCTGAAAAGGCATTGATCAGTGGTGGGGCTAAGTATACAGTTTCCTGGAGGCCTAGTCTAAAGCTACAACTAAGGCCTACCGGGACCAAGACGTTTGGAGTCAACTCATGACCTCTGAGGTTGGTCTGAGACCATGCTATTGATAGAAGAGCAGATACGGTTACTTCACCACTGGAAGTTTTCATTTTTCAATAACTGATATCAGTCCGTGTTCAACATTATGCAGACAGAGAGAGGTGCCACAGCATCACTGGAGTAGAGTATTTATTATTTAAGAGTCTTACATATTACACGTGGATGTGTTATATATTTGTGGAAATATTTCAATTCCAATATCGTACATTTTCTTACTTCTCTTACTTTGTTAACAGAAAACAAAAGATTTACACATTTACTTTGGTTTAGTAGCTTTCCATGAACATTTTAGACACGTTAGTGTTAATTTAGTTTTGTAGTATTGAAACCGTTTTAGCCTTTTATTGGATGTGTTTTACATCCATTGTCACAAAAGTTACTCACCATCGAACCTGATCTCTGAAACAGCAGGAGAGAGAGAGGATGAATAAGCCAAAATGGGTGACGTGAATGTGCTATTATGCAAACTGAAGTGTAATGAATCATCCACAGCACACTGAAAAATAATGTGTTTCCATGTGTGCAAACAGCAAAACACATTGTTTGCTGTTTTATAGGCACAAATACTTACAGATTAAAAAGAAAAGACACAGTGCGACAGTGTGCCGTCACTACGGTTGAGGATGAACTTTGACTGCCATACCAACGAGCCTGGCTCTTTGGTGTTTGGGTCAATGTTTACCTGTACAGCTGGGTTCAAATCAGGGTAGGGTGCTCTCGCCCTTCGCTACACACAGTATGAGTTAGGTGTGAACGATTTGGGGAAAACCTCTAAATTTGCCAGATATCGCGATTATTTTTTTAAAGTTCAATACTCACTGCCGGTCTATTTTTGATGGAAGCTGTGTCAAGCAGCACAGAGCAGATGAACTGGGCAGGAAGTCAGACACAGTACGGCAGAGAGAATCCGGTCAATTTTCAAAATAAAACACCCTGTGCAGACTCCTGGGGTTATATCAACAATAAACACAGTTGAAACAGACAAAAAATAAACAATTTAACTACCTAGCCTACTTAGCCATGGTAGAAGCATAAACAGGACATCTGAACAAGTCAGCAAAATCAAAATCATCTTATTCTGAAATGCTCCATGTAGGAAATGTAGCCTGCACAGAGCAGAATAAAATGGCCTCAGAGAGAGCTGTTCTGTTGAAGCACACAAAATGACAAATTAAGTCAATAACATAGGGCAGCTAAACACTCCGCTGCTGAAACATATCAGTGTGAGTTGCCGGACTAAATTGTGGCACAGCCGCTGCCTGTTTAGCTGAAGCCATTATCCCACGTTTTCCTCATATTTTGTTTGTTGTTGTAAAATGAACACACCCTGTATCCGCACTGATTGATGAGTAGGACCCATAGGAGAAGCATGGCGTATGTGATTGGCGAGCATGTCTGTCACACAAGAAGGACAATTGAATGAATTTTTAACTGCATGACTGTTTAAAACAGGTCAGATGCGCTGCATGATTAATCTACATTTTATTCGCCACCTTCAAGATTACCTAATCGCGTTCATTCAAATCGCAATTTCAATTTGAAAACGATTAATCGTTCAGCACTAGAATGAATACTGAAGTATCCCTGTCAAAAATTCTACTTTAGGAAATAACCTGTTCCTAATTTAAAAAAGTGGCTGTGAGGCTCTGTTTTATAGACGATAAATATTCGACGATAAGATTCCAAATTTCTAAGATTTTCTTCTGTGTTAGGGTGCCCCAGGATCTTCATACATGGGGGTACCATTTGAACATGCCCCTGGAAAGCTAGCATCATTATTAAACTTGAGCAGATTTTGTTATCATAGAAAGACAAGACAATCGAATGATGATGAATTCCTCAATACTGTATCATTTTGTTATTTGTGAAATAGTCATCAGGTTAGTCTGTATTCGCTACTGTAGATAAACAATAGAAATAGGAAAAGAATTAGTTATTATTGTAAGTACATGCTTTACCCTTGGCTAATGCTATGGAGTGACACTTGTGGATGAAAATAAAATAATTTATTACTGATGCCATCTACAAGATGATGTAATCCAGGAATGAAAGCGAGGGAGTGCATCGAATGATATGTGCATGACTTTATACAGCTCCTGTAAACTCACCCCTTTATGAACTGTGAGGATCTTCTTTCACAATCTGATACTGCAGATTTTAGCTTTTCGCTTTACTTAAAAGACAAAAAAATGCTAATGAGAAAATATTAATTCCATTAACCAAAATCATATACTGTATACAAAAAGCATTGCATGCTTTGCATTACTTTTCATTGGTAGTAACTAATATTTTTTCTGATGAAACAGACTAGACATTTTGTTGTGTTTCATATAACAGTCAGGGCTCTCACACTTAAGCCGATGCTTGATCTCTCTGCAGAGCAGAGAACGAGAGGAGGTGGTGGCACAGTGTGTTTACCACACAGGCTGTGTTGTATGCGTCTCTAAACTTACCACCCACCTCGGCACGCTAGCTAGCACTCCTCCATCTCTTTGTAGGTGAATTTTCTTGAAATACATATATTCACCACTGCCAAGGGCATAAACAATTATCAATCCGCTCTAATCCACTGTTCTGCATAAATAAGAGTTTCTCATGCAGTTTGCTGAGCTGTGCTGTCACTTTTTTATGACTAATAAAATTTGACTTGGCAGACAGAGCCCAACATGATGCATGACAAGTGACTTATATCGAGGTCTCAAATCCAATACAACGCTTACACAAATGGAGTGTCAGTTTATTGCATTTGCAGTAGTTGTGGTCCATATCAGTGTTTGTGTATATAATGTGTGAAGTGTATCCCCCAGAAAATATTTTTTGGGTGAGAATGCCTATAAAAACAGCATTGGTACCATCACAGATACTATAACACAGACTGGTGGAATTACTTTAGGGGTAGCATCTCATTAAGGCTGGGTGACCCACCTGCTACCCTTATTGAGTGGATTAATGAGATTGATTTATCAAAAATAAAAGTAAAACTAGCTGTAGCTGTTTGTCAGGAATAACTATCCCTACATTTATGGAACCAGATCAGTCTCAATGACTAATGAATGCACATAGAAAGATTCACAAATGTTTTGGGATTTACATGTAACTCTCTCCACAAAAATGTTTTTCAATGCACAAAAAAACGTATTATTATATATAAATGTAAATGTATTTCTGATGCACCTACAAATATTTCTTGTTTTAAAGGTTCAGTGTGTAATATTTAGGAGGATCTATTTATAGAAATGCAATTTAATATCCATAACTATGGTTTCAGGGGTGTTTAAAGACCTTACATAATTAACCGTTGTATTTTTATTACCTTAGAATGAACTATTTCTAATTACATACACCGCAGGTCCCCTTACATGGACATTGCCATGTTGCATCGCCATGTTTCTACAGTAGTCCTAACGGACAAACTGCTCTATAGAGCAGTTGAATACGTATGATAAAGAAGAAGAACAACAATAACAAGTAGCGTTAGTAGTATTCGACTGGTTTGTTAGAAGTGAGAAAAGAAGAGAAATTTGGACAAATGGAGGCCCACACGTATTATGTAGCACAAAAGCTGACAGGGCGTTTCGGCGACCGTAGCTTCTCCTGCGCGCTTAGAAAGGGAGGGGTGAGTTGTGACTGATGGTGCATTCAAGTGGTGTTAGAATAATCAGAATCTTTTTATGCACCTTAAATCTTTTTTTTTTTGCAAATAGAGAAATAAAGTGTACATGGGACATAAAGAAGTATACAGAACATTGATTAGTGCAAAATCGCTTATTGCATATATATATATATATATATAATGTTAATCTAACACATCTTTGTAGTAGCATCCATGCTGATTCCACGTTCCAACTTATGAGCACATGAACACACACTGAAATCTGAAGAATGACTAAACAACCTGGGAAATGGGACTGTGCGAAAATCACATGAATGCACCGTGAGCTGCTGGTTGCAGCAACCGTCGCCAATAGAAGCCGTTAAAACTTCACCCTGAGTCTTTAAATAAATGTGGAAAAAAATTCACAAATTTATTTATTGAGGAATATTTGCAATTTTCATAATGGAAAACATATTTGTATGTTGTTACATTTACTTACAAACTGTCGAATCTGGATTCACAAAATCCTTGGCATTTGTAAATTTTGTGTGTGGGCGGTTTGAGAGTCCCTTGTCACAGCTGGATTCACATGTGCATTTCTTTCAACAGGTATTTATATTTAGCCAAGATGGCTCCTTCCATCCCAGCCAATCACGTAGGCATAGATTCAAGGGCATCGTGTGTTCACATAACTTACATTCATAGACACCTGTGGAGAGCAGCTTCCACACAGAAATACATTTTTATATTTACATTTGATTTGTTCTACATTTATATAACAATGAGGTGTGCATTGAAAAATATTTTATGGGGAATGAGTCATTTATATATAAATCCCCAAAATACATTTGATCTGACTCCGTAAACACTGAATGATGTCTTTGCTGGTGTAGACCTGACGTTAGCTTGCTCATTTGTTCACTCCTGCACAAGGGATTTTTTTCTGCAGGACGCGGAGTAACTGCAATGCTGCTGACCCTTATCACGGTTTTCTAATTCCAGTCACACACCTGTGGTAAACCTGCCATTGCTGTGCCCAGTTTCTGGCTAGTCATTCACTTAACACTGACATGGTGGTTAAGTGAGTAAGGAGAGAGAAGTAAGAAAATTATGCCACAGAAACTTTACTTTTGGAGACACTTCCTGATCCACTAGTCACGATGTTCTTGCAGTCCATTTTGGGCAATAACCAGAGTTGGGCTTTTAGACTCACAACAAGAGATAGTTGAGGTCACAGATGTACAGATATATTTACTTCATAGATAAAGGCATTATGTACAGCATGTGCCATTTTGGATATGCCACATAAGGGAACAGAAACACACAGTTGTAGACACAGTGTATAATTGCCTCCCTGTACCCTCCTTCAGGCATTTTTCCAGTCAGAAACTATGAAACACCCAAAGGCAACTGCTTGTGTGCATAACTCTGAGACACTACAAGTGGAAATGATTAGACTGTGACGGCCTGTGTGAACATTGTGCACTGGAGGGCATTTGTTTAGCATGCATTTGTTTGGTTTGTTTTTACCGTATGGGCTCATCAATAATGCAGAGCGACTTAACCAGCAATTACAATGATGAAGACATCAAAATGCAAAACAGAGGGCTGTGGGCTCTCCTATCCAATAAGAGCTGTCTGCAAAGGGAGGACCACAGACTGGACAGACTTTTAATTAGCGGGCTTTGTATCCCAGCCAGGAACTGCAGATTGGCTGCTTGCTCTCCCTTGTCATCATAGCCATTGAAACCAAGAAACATGAAACATGACCATTTGAATCATGGGAAATTTGGTGTAGTTAGCGAAAGCTTGACAGATAAATCACTTTCATTCAAATTTACAAGAAGATGGATAAATCTGTGAAAACAGATGACTGGATAAAATAAATGTTTTTATCATTTTGTCCATCCCTGGTACATAAAGGACTTTGCTGGCCGTATTTGTACTTAACAGTTGCCAAGTTACAAGCAAATGCGTTACACTGATTTGTGATAATTATTTTCCATCCTAATATTCCATGGGGAAAGCAGGGATGTTATGTGAGAATGTTGAGCCATCTTTCTTCAGTTCATCCATTTTTTTACTACTTGTAAACCTAAGTTTCATCTCCCGTTATTATTTTTATAAATACTTTAATGTTTAATGGAAATGGTTATTGTAAATTTGAGCTGAGGCTGAGACAGGCCAGGGTTGGGTGGATGACTGAGAGAAGTTGGTGTAGCTTACTGGTGTTGATCTGTTGTTACTGCAGACAGGTGAGCATGGGCCTGAAACTCAAACAGAGAAGGAATTACATGAAACAAACAGGACATTCATAAGTTAAACTAGAAAAAACACAAGGAAGGCCTGATGGATAACTACCATAGTAGCTGACCGAACAACCCTGAGATGAGTGACTGAAGTATATTTACTGCAACATGATGAGCTAGATGAGAGGCAGGTGGTGTGTGTAATCAGCAGGTGAGCGGGAGCCATGAGAAAGAGTGGACCAGCAGTTCACCCACAGCGCACATACAGAGAGAGACAGACTAAAACAGACATGAGAAAAACCTGTCTCATATTTCAAATATTACATAGCAATGTTAAAAGAATAACTCCATCAAGAGAGTGACAGTAGCTGGTCAACTGGTTACTTCTTATTTCTGTGTCACAGGTCGCTAAGTGAACAAAATGCAAAGAGACGTGAGTGACCGATGGTAGACATTTTGTTTGCACACTGCAAGTAGTGAAGTACTACAGTTTCTGTTATGGTACTCTATGTTGTTACAGTGTTAAATCATGCCCGGGAACAGTAGTTAGTATTTTATTCATGCTTTGCAATTGGCAGTGTGTTGTATTCTCTGAGACCTCCACATTTGAGTGGCCTTCATTTCAGTGTTGAGGCTCCGCTCTGCCTATGAGTAAATGTATTCTTTATACAAAATGCAACAGTTGGGCCAACTCCTAAAATAATGTTTATGCAACTGAAATGTTTTGCTTTGATATGAATTTGTAAAAGGTATCTCCCCATATACAAATTATACTCAGACAACTGTAAAAACACATTTCAGTCTCTCCAAGTATAGAAAACAGCTGCTTCACAAAGCAGAAGATTCATGGAGATTTCTGGCGACTAAAGGTAGGCTAATGCAGTGTAACAATTTGAACCACCCGGCATCTACTTCAGACTTCCCAGCACTTTTTCCACATAACTGCCCAAGTATGTGAAGCGCCTGTTCTCTCTTCTTGAAGAGACTGAAGCATGTAAAAGCATCCTTTATTGTACTCGAACAGTTCTCTAGATGACATCACATCATCAACTCTTGTTACCATTCGACAACACACAAACCACAGGAATTAGCTGACTGAAAAAGTTGTCAGGCGTGTATGAAATTAACCTTGTTTGTTTGCTCATTTGCATATGGTTGCAGTTTGAGTTTGCTGCCAAATCCTGCAAACTTGCCTTTGTTTAGAGAGCGTAAAGCCGAGGACTTCACAGCAGCCGACTTTACTAAACAATATCACTGCCTAAGTGAGCCCTCACCCACAGCAATCTTGGTCTCACAGAAGGTAAAGTGTCTTGTCTGACCTTTTCAGAGGACATTGCTCTAGTAAGGAATGTCCCTGTCAATACCGGTTTTCATGGACCACTTACAGTATATCAGCATTTCTTCCTTTGGCTAGTCTTCTCTAAGGGATATAGGGCTTTGGGACAAATAAGAAAACAAGCACAAAGAGCCCCAACAAATGCAGTTTATATTCAGGTCTTTTTGAACAATTATTTTAGCTCTACAATTTTTTTTATTATAAGGATGTATAGGAAGTGTTACATCAATGAAATATCAGAACAGCCCCGTTTAAAAAAACAATTCTGTGTACTTCCTACATAAGCCACAATTTTAATATATTTGCTATACTTTCATCGCTGGCTTTCTTTACTGTACTTTTGTCAGCTGAGACGACACACAGAGAGCAAAGCCAATCCTTAGTCCAACATAAAAAGTGGCTAAAACAACAATATCCACACTGCAGTGGTACTGTCTTGGTAATGGTGAAGTATTTTTAACTTGTGATTTAAGCTGGTAAAATGTCTGTGTTTTCATATTGAAACCTTGACCCACTGCAGCTTTTGGGTTTGAAAAACCTGAAAGAAATTTCTGGAACACATTTTGCAGCAAAGCCAACATTTTCTCCTGTTAAGACTCGGGAGCGAAGTGTCACAAGAAAAAGCTGGAATCTTGTAACTTCCACTGAATTCTTGTTATTTATGAACGTTTAATGTGAATCTGTCAAAGCTATTAGTACTTGTGGAGCGGGTTGTCTGCTAATGAGGACACATTCGGACATGGCTCGATATGGAACACCTGACACGCTGCTTCTATGTGATCATGGCCTCTAATACCTCCTTTAATCAACACAGCTTGGTCGAAGGTATTCTGGGGGCATTTGTCTCACCTCGCCAGCAACGCTCACTGGCAGATGCTTTGCATATCAGGCCTGGTAGATCAATATGTTATTAGAGAACAACCTCTCGGAGGCATGTCAATTAATTCTGGGCTGTCAGCCGCCCGCCTTGCATTGTCCAGTGGGGCTGAGGGAGAGCAGCGGGTGTCTTTTTAACTTGGTGCCTATAAAGGATTTGCGACCTTATCTGCTTCAAGGTTTCATCCAAAAAACAGTGGATAGTACGGATTATTTGTCTAGTAATCAAATGGATTGACTTATATAACCTATTGAAACTGCACTAGACATGATTTATGATGTTGAAAAACATCTAATCGCTCTGTATGCAGAATGCCCAAAATTTCCCCTCTACAGACAGAAGCATGGTACTCATATTGACTATGTATTTGATTAGAACTTTTTCTGTGGATTTGTTTGACTCTCGTGTTTGGTGGCTTCTGGACTTGTTGCTGCATGTTCTGCTATGTTCTGCATCAGCTGTGTTTAGACTGTCCTTCCAACGCCTCAACAAGATGTGTTGCAAGAACGCTAATCTATATCCTCACAAAATGTGTGTGTATGGCAGTAATAAAACCAAAAGGGAGCCCTTTAGCCCTACATTGTTCATTTATGTTATTAATGTAACTTGTGCTCTGTCTAGTTTGGTCTTGCCGAAACCAATTTAACACTCCTGGAGTATGTGGGAGGTGTCAGGGAGAAAGTGGTGGAGTTTTCCCTACGAATAATAAATTAACGAACACAAAAAAAGTTGTCTTTGGTCTGGTTTTACTAGTTATGATATACTTCGCAAAGATGTAAATTTAACACATTCTGTACAGCAGGGGTTCCCAAACTTTTTAACTTGTAATCCCTTAAATTAAACCAATGTCCATTTGTGGTCCCTAGCTACAGGCTGGATGTCCACGCATTGTTTGCCAAAAAGTAATTTTTCCTTCCAAGATTTTTTGTGTGTTTTTAGAGTCCTGATTAGAGCATAGTATGGTAAATAAAAACATTATGTTGTGTTTCAGACATATATTTTCTCTGCTGTCCTTTGTTAGTCATTACGCTACCCATGCTTATGCCTTAGCTTATTGTATGAGCATGAAAGCTTGAGCATGGACCCAGCGGCGGTCCATGATGGACCTCTGAAATAGTAGAAATGGAGCTTTAAAATCACCTGTTATGGTCGGATCAGTTGCTCCACAAGTTGTCATCAGCAGATGGAAAATGGAAAGATGGAAAAAGCTTTATCCACTGATGAAGCTTGTGAGGTGTGGTTGAAATTTCCAGGGAAAAAAGCCACTAGGTGGACCATGAATTAATATTATTAGTGTTTTATTTATTGCATTGCAGCTTTATTTGAAAAGTGTTAAGAGCCAAAGAAGAGAGAACCCTGGTCACTCACATGCTCCTTGTTTGCAGATGTACATTTCACAGTGATATGCTCAGTAACTACTGGAATAAAATAACAAAGATTGGAAAAAGTTGCTGTTGTCTGTTGCAAGAACTTTTTGCAAAAGTTTGGAGGATTCTCTCGGTACCACTCAGATGGAGGCTCTGCTTGATAATCAGATCTGGGCCTGAAGCCACAACATTAGGCATTCCCCCTATCTCAAACTTAGTTATTTTTCTTGCTTGGCTTGTGCTTCTATTGTGCTTTGTATGCCAGCAGATCTAGGATTGACTGTTTTGGAAAATATTCAGCATTTGCATTATTTGACCCTAGGTTTACTGCATGCATAACTGTATTCCACCACTGTTCACCTAAAGAGGGTAAATGCAGAAGACATTTATACTCCTGAGGAAGACAGGATACAGGTCAATTGAAATTAAGTTGGTGGCTGTGTGTGGGAATAGCTGGGTATTCTCTGAATACACTATAAAGGAGTTGGTGGTACTATGTGTACCTCTTTGTACCTGCCACAGACAGACAGAGGTGTTTGCACAGACAGAAAGCAATGAGATAACCTCAATGACTCATGGCACTTTTATAGAAGGCTCTTTTCACACTCTTCGAATCAATGCCTTCTAGCGAGCCACTGCACCATCAATATGTTGACGTTCTCTTTGTGCTGGCTGTTACAGTTACCTCAGTCCTCAGAATTTAACATCACACAGCAGGGGGACCGAGGGACCGCTTTCTTGAAGTAAAACCTCCAAGACAGCCTGTCCCACCGTTTTCCAAGATTGACCCCAAAATCCAGAACTCTCCACGGATTTCTCTCTTGATGTTTGAAGTAAAGTCATTCTGCTACCACATGACAAAGATGGAGTGACTATTGTTTAAAAATATGACTGATGGTTTTCCTGCCTGCTCTGCCTTGAAGAGAGAGACGGTGTTGATATATGAACCAATACACTCCAAAGTCTTTGTTCTTTAGGTTTGCTGTGTGTGTTGTTTGATTCACTTTTCTCCTGCTGAGGTGATATTTCACCCTTTCGCTGTGACACCTTGCACTGTGCCAGTTTCTGGTTGTGAATGTCTTCATTAGCTTACATCTCTACATTTTTGAAAACATTTTTGACTGTTGAACTAAAGGCTGTGTCACAGCTCTTTGCCCTTCCTGGTTTCAATGCCGTATAAAGCTTCAGCCAAACATATCTTATGACTTCTAATCGTGTGTTATCTGAACTTTAAAAAACCATGAAGTTGTGTCTGAGGTGCTGCATTAAATCAGTGGATGGAAGGAAGGAAGCTCAGTGATCAAACAGCCACTGTTAGAGGAGCGAAATAAAGAAAGATCAGAGCCACTTTATTAAAATTATGCATACATATATATTGGATGAAGAAAATGTATAAATGCAGAACAGCTGCAAATATCATGACCTTTTTAACCCTTTTAACACTGCACTTGGAATACATTGGAGACAAACTTACTGTACACTGTAAAGTAAATCTTTGCCTGAATATAAACTTCATTATTAAAACATTTTTAATATTTTAGAGGGTGTTAACACAACCCTTAAACACTTGTTGAAATTGTGGCCAGTTACAGTATGGCCAGTTAAAGTTTCTGGACTTATGGATCTGAATTTAGAGTGTTTGGTTGCCGTAGATGTTCTTAGTTTCAAATCCAGACATGTTGTGTTGTTTCTTAATGTTGGTAATTTGATAAATTTGGTTTATGACTCTGCCCTAGATTGATCCTGCCTGTTAAAATCCTTGATCAATTGATTTCTTCTTATCCATCCCTTTCTCACTACCCTCCACCAGCTTTAATGCATCTTAATTACCAATCCTCTGTGGCTGCACCTCATGTTTTTTTCCTTTTTCCCTTTCTGTGTCTGCCCCTCTCTTCTCATTCATTTTGCGCCACCTCCCTTCGGCAGCTCCTCTTTACACCTTGGCGACCAGACTACCAACCTCTTGGGATGCTACTTCCTGTTGATATGCACAGCACCTCTTCTTCCAATCAGTACTTTTGAAAGGCTGTTACTAATGGTCCCCAAGGAGGGGAATCAACCTTGAATACGTACAAGGCCTCTACCGGCATTTTCTAGGTGCGCTGGCCACTTGGAATGTCATATCTTACTTCCCCCCCTGTCTCAGCCAAGGTTCAATTGCAATATTAAATCTATGAAATGGAAACACAGCCAATTCATCTGGCTTTTATTGTCTCACTGGAACTTTCTGAATGATTAAACACACACGACTTTATTTGCTAATCCCAAGGATGTTGTGCCGTGCTTGTAATCAGAAGGATCTAGTAGATGAACATAATAATCTCGTAATTAAGAATGAGCTGTAATACTGACTGTTTAACAGACCATAAAATTATCATTTGACTTTGTGTCACACAATCATAAGCACTCGTGCTGCTGTGTGTTGAAGCAAGCCACTGAGAGCCCTGTCTATTTATATCAGAGACAATGAACAGGCTGCACAATTTACTATGACGGGAGCCACAGTCTTGAGCTTCTGAGAATAGCTTGATTATTCTACCGGGAGAAGTACATGGATGGGGAGAGGCATTCCATATGTTACACTTAACAACCAATGAAGCTGGGATTCGGAGACTTGGGGCAGAAAGAGCTGACGTCCACATCCCTGGCTTTCTCCAGAGGAGCCGAGGCAGGCAATATTCTAACTATAATTAAGGGGTATAAACCATGTCATGCGGCCATTAGACCAAATAGCTGGCAACCAATCAGCTATGACATTAATGGTAGAAACCAACCACAGCTATATAATTCAGCTGTGTTGTAAGAAGGAAAATCTGTTTTAAGAATTCTATAGTTTGGTGCATAACTCTTTTTGAGTCAACTGACAATGATTTAAATAATACATGGCCCGCAGAAGGTGACAATTAATTCTGTAAATTCAATCAATCATGCTCTTGCACTGTGTGTGTAATGTGTTAATAAGTGTTTATGTTTCATTATAAAGTTATGAGAATTTGAAAATGATGTACAGTAAAAATACAGAAAAGAACAGGGTTAGCAGAATGAGTCCTGTTTCAATGGGGCCAAGCTTTAGTTTAATTTTTAACCTTTGTTTGCTTTTTTGACCATTGTGTAATTGTTGACATTATTTTTAAAGCAGCCATTTCCCATCATCAACACATCCCTAAACAAATCTAACAATTTTAATTATCTGTGGCTTATCCACTTTGGATTATTTTGAAATTGTAGGTCTGCACTAGATCCCCTGGACACCTACAGACTGCAGACAGGTGTCATGGCAAACAAATAAGTGGTAAAAAAGCCCAACAACCATCAAATTGAACTTTTGCACATATACTGGTTTAATAGCATGTGAGAGCCAATCATGCTTCTTAACACATTTCTGCAAATTAGAATAACTTGTTTATAATTATTAATCCGGTGAACCCCTATTTTAATTGGAGGTCGTCTCAGATACTCACATGATTAACTGAAGAGTCAGAACATTAGAAGTTGGTGCTTCCATAATCCCAACACATAAGGAACTTATACTTCGTCATACAAAGGATCATGTTTTAAAAAATGGTAAATCTGTGGTGGATATCTGTGGTGGAGGGTTAAAAGATGTTATACTAAATGCCTTATAAAAATACACAGAGTTAAAAGAACATAGATAAAGAACAAAGTTCCTTCACCATGTCTAACAAGCAGACAAGTTTACTGTGGCAGAAGGCAAAGGTCTACAATGCAGACCACTAAGTTAATACCAATCAGAACTCAGCAATTACAGGAGATTCTTACAGCTCCTGAGACCGTCTACCACCGACATACTCAAAACAGCCGCTGAGTTCTTGTTGAAGAATGAAGTTGCATCAAAACTTTGTGCACAATGTGCCAGCAGAGAGTTGCAGGGAAGGGAAAGAACAACATCAAAGAAAACGAAAAAATACTGCTGTTGAAACATTGCACACTCAAGTTCACAAATATTGTGGAAACAAGTCCACACTATTTGCTGCAAAATCATTTTAAATTAATTAATTTAAAGAATATTTCACCTTTTTTGTTTTGCAATTTCTTAGTTTAATGATTTTGCATGGTGAGCCTCAAGGCTCTATTTGTGGACTGTCATGATTCACTAAGTGTCTATGTCACTGCAAATACAGTTTGATTCATGATCAAATGAATGGAACTTGCCTGGAGTACAATGATGATAAGAAGGAACTAATCATTATCTGCCGTTTGAATCATTAGTTTGATATTTACAAAATGACTTACTTACACTTCAAGCACCTAAAATCATGGGCACTGCCGCTGTGGGCCTACAGGGCTTAAGTCCTGGATGTTTTTAGCAAAGCCCTGAATCTTTTACTGTTCATCATCTGTTCATCAAGAGGCATTTTTTGTACTAAACCCTTATAGCTGTGTAGGAAGTATCCATCCATCATCTTCAACCCCTTATCCTGTGTACAGGGTCACAGGGGCCAATCCCAGCTGACACTGGGGGAGAGGTGGGGTACACCCTGGACAAATCGCCAGTTTATGTAGGAGCCAATATGTTGTAAATGTAATGCTTAGAGCGAAACACTAACGCAACCGCGTCTCTCCACTACAGTCTGTTTGCTCTGCCCTCTGCACTGGAGTGTGAGCTTTATTAGTGGGATTTTAGACTCATTGAAGGAAGCTCGTTGTTCTTTTTTTTTAGGGGCTGGGGATTACTAGGTTCCAAAATCAGTCCAGACCACACTAATAAAACTACAGGTGTGAAAGCAACCCCACACATCCCATCATTCATGTGTGTGGACTAGGTTTAGCAGCACTAAATTAAGCACTAAACCTCATGTCAGTGATCTGCAATTTAAACACAAGGTGATACCATATCTGTCTGCTTTGCATTTGCGAATGTAACATCACTGATGTCCTGACATCAGACCACTAAAATAAAGGAAGTCAAGTAAACACATTTTCTAAGAATTAAGTTGTAAAAGCTTAAAAATTTGAAAAAATAGCTTTTGCCACTGTGCTGGGCATTTTTATGGGCTTAGAGTGCATGCCCATGCAGACTGATTGTAAGATGTCAAGGACATTAAAATGCCTCAGAAAGTCAGTTTACCTAACAGACACCGCTTTGTCGCTAATGATGATAATGATGAAGTGTTGAAGTCTTGGTCGCAACAGTTATCCTCCCCAGTCTGAGCCCAACCAGCAGACTGCCTGACCCTAACTGTAAATACTCCCTATTTGTATAGCGCCTTTCTAGTCTTTTCAACCACTCAAAGCGCTTTTACACTACCTCACATTCACCATTCCCACACTGAGCCTAAGTGCTCAAACAGAAACTAACATTCACAAACATTCATACACTGGCGGAAAAGCCGCCAGGGGGCAATCCTGGATTCAGTATCTTGTCCAAGAACACTTCGAAACATAGCCTGGAGGAGCCGGGGATTGAACCATCAACTTTCTGATTAACGGGCAACCCGCCCTACCCCCTGAGCCACAGCTGTCAAAACCCCAAACAACAATGAGCCCCAAAAGCCCAACATATGAAAATGAACTGAATGAACTGGATTTACCCAAAATACAATAATAAACTGACTTCCTGTACGTTCATCCTTCATTGTGAATATCTTACAGTATAGTCCACTAAAACAAAATTGAATAGTATTACTAGAAATATTGCTAAGCATTTCCAATAATAAAAGCCATACTATGCATCTTTGTTGCCAGCAAACTTACTTTACATTCACCTGTTTTGATGAATTGATTTTACACATTTTGGCATTGTCTTTGTTCATAATGGGCTACTTGGAAGGATTGCATGTTTACTCAGCAAATGAAGAAATTACTCTTAATGGACACTATGGATCCTTCCCAACCTCGTCCTTCGCATGCTTACATCTTAAAGATCTGCTCTTATAGACAGTCACTGACAACAGCAGAATTTACAGTATATTGGAATTTAGCCAGAATTAGACTTAAAAGAATGAGTTCAGTGGCTGTACATGTTATATACAGTAAACAGTAGTGATATAGTTATATCAAACTAACAAAGGTAAGTATGTATTTTAGATGTCTCTGTAACTACTGTTGCATCTTTGGTTCTTTTTGATGTCGAATTGACAAAAGAGAATAACGAACTCAAAAGCTTTGTTACGTCTTTCTGCATTCTTGATTTGTGTTTCACCTGGCCTCTTAAGTTTTATTTTCTGCTCACATGACATAATTGAATGGAAAATGAAGTTCAACATAAGTGGAGGCAAAATGGCAGCAAATCCATTTTGCAGCTTTTTAGTTTGCAAAGGTTTGTGATTTTGTCACAGACCGTAAATACTTCACGTCTTAATGCAATTCTTTCACTGACAGTCCCTGTGGAATTTTTATATTCTGACTCTATGTTTACTCTCACAGTCCAAATACATGCTAGTCAGGTGGACTGGAGAGTGCAGTAGACAGCCAGACAAAAGTGCAGACAGACATCTGTCTGGATGCTTGTCGTCCACACTACATTTTTAGTGCATCCACTTATTCCTTTCACGTCAACCCATCCCAGCATGCACTGGGTGGAAGGAGGGAAACACTCTGGACGGGTCAGCAGTTCATCACAGGTCTAACACGAACATTCGCATTCACAGTCACATCCACACCTAGGAGTAATTCACACTTTCCAGTTCACCAGAGAAAACCATAGCACCCAGAGGATCCAAACACAAGACGCATGCTTAAAAGTGCTGTATGCCGTTTCAAACAACAACAGAAATGCATCATCCACAGCCATGTAAATACCAGACTGCCCTCCGACCATGCTTTCCTTTGCATTACGTAAATGACTCTTTCTGGATGTGGGATTAGTTTTAAACATCTGTTCTGTCTATTAGCTACCTGAAAGGTGGAGACAAGAGACAGTGTACAGCTGTGACTGCCTTAGAGATAAGACAGCAAGAGTTCACAGAAAAACATGGCCGCGTGAGTATAGTGAGAGCTGCTGAAAGGCGATTGCTTTTTATGTTTGCTGACAGTGACACGGCAGGCAACCTTGGCATGTGCCATCTCCTCTTTGAAAAATCTACAAGAGATTTCAGCCTTTTTTGTTTATGAAATACACACACTGTTGCATGGTCATGCTTAAAGAAAGGAAAATTATAGTATGAGGGGTAGAGGGTTTTTTTCACTGTGGAAAAGATGGAGAAAATAGAAAAGCCAGTAAAGATTTAAAAAGTGGCTAAAGGCCGGAAGCCATGATGTCTGCCTTGCATTGGTTTTCAATGAGCGGTTCCACTATGGACTAAAGCCACTGTTGCCTGTGTTTGTTTTCTAGGTTGAGAAAATCACACTATTCTAAAAGAGCATTTTATCATTTCATACTCCTAACACATTTCTTTGTGCAACTCAAATTAAGTAGAAAACAAGATCAAAAATAGGATGTGGTAAAATCAACTTGGTGCAGACACAATGTACAAACCAGGACATGGAAGTGTGAATCTTCAAAATGAAAAGGTGTCCCTAAGACTTCAAGAAATGGGTCAGACTGTGAATAATAGCTGTCAGACTACTGAGAGAACAAAAAATGTTCCACATACTGTGCATGGTACTATTACAGCTAGTGCTTTCAGTCATGGTGTGATTCAGGATGTTGCAATGGTGGGAAAGCACAGGGAGCGGGTCTTGTAGTGAGGGAAAAGTACAGTCACTGGTTTAATATATCTGGAGCTCCATGGACAGCCTCACCTGCCTGCCACATATGTGGCAAACATCTTTGACTTTGTTTGGCTGCTTGTATCTACAGCTGTAGCTGTCAGACACAATCCTTGAGGAAAAAACAAAACTATCCTTGTTTTATACTCTACCTCGTCTCGCCTTTGCCACTGTGAAGAAAAACATGAAGAAAGACATGTTCATCAGGGATTCTTGACTTTACATCTAGAGAGATTGTAATTTACCTATCAAGTGTGCTAGTGTGTTCAATTTGAGCCGGAGGATATAGTTGTTTTGTTTAGAACTTACTTAGTGCCTCAGCAGGTGCTGGGGTGCAACAGCCAGGGCCACTAGTGCCCGTTCACCACGTGGTAGAAGTGTTTGACTGGTGTCCCATAAACAGACTCCTCATCATCCTCAAATATAAATTACAGCCTGTTCACATTCCCAGAGCATCAAATACTATGCTTTGTCATGTCTTTCGCCGTCTGGTACAGGGCAAGTTACTCAGAAATTGAAATTGTAAGTTACTATTTACTTAGTACTCCTTTAAAAAGTAATAATATTACTTTACTTATTACTGGGTGATGAAAGTAACTAGTTAGGGTACTCGTTATGTAACTATATTATTTTCACCCCCAACCCTAAAAAGTGACAACCTGTTCAGCAGCTCATTTTAGAAATGTATCCACTTTACTGGAAAAATAATTAACCTTAGGAGTAAACAACCAGTCAAACTGAAAACAACACTGCAGCACCTGAATATGGATATACAGTAAAATACATAACAAAGCTTTTCCCGACTTTTTAACTAATTGCATATTTATAACAGCAGCAATGAGTATGTTTTTTACAAAACATACATCGTTTCTCAGCGCTACTTGGCTGAAATAAAAAATAAAACAAGTAGTCTAAATCCCAACTTTTGAACTATTGATTTTCTGCACATTTATAAGGCCAGTATTCAGTGTTTTTACAAATCGTACTACGTTGCTTAACATCACTCTCTCCCGACGAGTGCATGCATGACTAGCAGGAGCAGCCAGAGTTTCTCAGGCTGTGCTGCATAAGTTAATGCTTCCATAAATTAGATTTAGAATTGTTCGTGGTTGAAAGCTTTTTGCTGGCCGCTGGCCGCACAAAGTTTAACGGACGACAATGTTCTTTGCATCTGTGACACAATAATGGCAATACTTACAGCTGTGGAAACAGCGCTTCTCTGCACCATTCTCCATTCTTCCTTTAGCTTTTTGGCTAACAGCTGACTTATGGTCCGGTGCTGCTGACCTGCTGTGCATTTATGTCAGGGATGGTGCTCTGGAAAGCGTTTGCAAATGTAATATTATTACTGTTTTGGAAATAGTAATCCCTTACACTACTAGTTACTGGTAAAAGTGATAATATTACAGTAACGTGTTACTACCCAACACTGGGTACCAATGCACATGGCACCCTTTTGTATCATAGTTCAACGCACTGGGGGAAGCCTTTAGCGCCATTGTTCTCTGCAAGTATTACTATGAATAACAGAAAAGTCCGAGAAAGGAGTTGGTTGGGGTGGATGGGTGGGACAAAAGTCGAACTTTCACTCAGGAGACCGGTGTTTGTTTCCCGCTTTTACTGATGTTATGTAACTTATGTAACTTAGCATTACTTAACTCACATTATTAAAGTCACGTAAGTAATATAGTTATTTTAAGTTAAATTAAGTCTAACCAGATGCAGCATTTTTATTTTTTTGAAACCAGTCCTGCCCAGCAGCTCGGTAGAGAATATGAGGAGCTGGATGCCATATTGTGCAAGGCTGAATTTGCTTTAACAAGAGAGTTTTAATATACTCTTGTCTTCTTTATTTTCTTCTTTATTTCTGGAGGACAGGGGGGGCAGAAATGGCGGTTGAGTAATGGCACAATTAACACTTAAACGGCCACCACAGAGAAGGGACAGCGCCCGCGTGAGAACAGGGACGGGCGGTAGGGTCAACAGCAAACAACAGAGGAAAACACCAATTGCAGAAGGCAAAGACACCTGCAAGAGAACAGGGAAGGGGGAGTCGGGGAAAAACAAAAGTGGGGGCAGGGCAGGACAACAGGAGACAACCAGCCAAACAACAGCAACAAACAGCAGATATAAGAAAACAACTGAGAGAGAATGAAATGGAAAAATAGGCAAGCAAAATAACTTAACACCACAGCAGAGCCCTGAGAGGGTAAATAATAACAATTAGGTTAATAACTTATTAATATGCAAAAGAATAATGCAACTACCTGTTGACAACCATGGACAACCTAAATTTGTTTGTGTGTGTGTGTCTATGTGTCTGCTGTGGGCATGTAGGTGTGTGTGCAAGCCTGTCATGGAATGAAGTTGTCAGTGAAAGTGGAACAGCACAACAGCGCCGCACCAAACCCGGTGGTAGGCAGGCAAGAACCCCAGCAGCCAGGGCACCTCGCAATTCCCCCAGTACGCAAAGGACCCGAGACCACATGCCCCGGAATCACCACACACCCTCATCGTGAGAAGACCAGCAGGGGGCAAACGGGCGTGGCATATTTATTCTTGCTAACTTGACCACGGAGCCCTTCGCGTACAAAAGCGATGCTAAAAGTTACCCTGGGCATCCAAAACAACAGCAAGGGGTCTTGACAAAGTGTCCATATGTGATGCACTGGGATGGACATTCTAATCTAATTAATTCTAACTAATCATCATAGAATTGTAATATTTTACAGATTTTTTTAAATATACAAAAGTCAGTATTATAGACATTAAAAGACTGAGATAATACATTTTGTTATGGTCATTTTTTATGTATAAAATAAGTAAAAATTGCATTTTAGAAAATATTGTCAATGGTTGGAGCCCAGTAAATGATGAACAATGAACACATGTGGGGTCAATAACATTAATGTATTTTTGATCTAATGCAGTATAATAATATATTCAAAACCAGAAGTGGAAAGAGTACAAAAATATTCTACCTAAGTAAAAGTACTATTACTCTGATGAACATTTACTTAAGTACAAGTAAAATTACTGGTATAAAAATCCACTCAAGTAAAAGTAAAAAGTAGCAAGTTTAAAATTTACTGAGTAAAATTTACTTTTTTAACATCCTAAAATAACTTCATTATGCTGATTTAATATCTTATTTATACTTATTATATTTAATAAAATTTCAGTCTTTTGAAATTTGATAAGTGAACAAAGCCATGTTATGCTTTCAATTTTAGTTTTTTACAGATACTTTGCCAAATCAATGGCAAAAAAACAGCGTTAGAGACAGTCTATGTTATAATGAGAAGTTTTAGGGTGTTTTTTCTTCATTAAGAAACGGCGGAACAGTTTAGACTGTGGTGGACTGGACTGGGAAAACGGGAGACACTGGACTGTACACAAAGTCATATCCCTATTTACATTCAAACAGGTGGTCATTTTAATGGAACATCATAAGCATTAGTATAATAAATATCTAGCTACCAGCAAGTTGCTAATGACACCCAACTTTGTCATTCACTGATGTCTTTTTGACTATTTGGATAAAAGCATCTTACCAAACTATGAAAACAGGGGTACAGCCTGGACAGGTCGCCAGTCCATCGCAGGCAGCTAAACAATTATGTTGCATGACTGTTGCATTGCTCACAGAAATATTTCAGACTGGTCTGCTGTCAGAAAACTGTTGAAATGACAGCTGTCATGTTGTGCAGACACATTTTTGTTTAATGAGAGCGGTCAGTGCTGATCTCAGTTACAAACAGATTGCATTTCCTGTGACTGCTTTAAAATAAATGCCAACTCCTGTTTCGCCAGTTAAATGCTTTTAATGTGACAGCTGTTAATGTTCACAGCTTACACTGCCTCCTGATAAAGCTGTTGTTCTCTTGCACTTGAAGCCAAAGTAGTTTTTCCTTGCACTTTTTTTACTCAGTAATGGATGTGATTGAAAATCTAGCGAAGTACAATACGAACAAACAAAATATACTTAAATAAAAGTAAAATTAAATATTTAAAAAAGTACACAAAAAACTACTCAATTACAGTAACGTGAGTAATTGTAATTTGTTACTTTCCACCTCTGTTCAAAACAACTTTTAAAATAAGACTTAACTATTTATATTTTTTTACGAACATAGTGCAGCAATATTTTACAAGCTGAATGTGAACGTCAACCACTTCCACAGGATGAAGAAAATAAACAAGTGAAAGATGGAGGAAGGAGTCTCAGTGGGTGAGACTCTTGTTCTCTCTGTCTCTCTCTCTCTGCCACCCCCCCTACTGTTGTCACCTGGAAGTTTTCCATCACCCCCCCTCTCTGGAAGCCAGAGATGAGAGCTGTTCAGAGGAATGGCCTCAGGCTCAGGCCTCTACGAACGCTCAACTCAACAACCCTGTCTGTTTCAAGGGAGCCTCTCTTTGCGCTTCAAAAGCTTTCTACGAATGGGAACCAAGTTGGCTTCCCACCATAGGCTGCCTCCATAAAGACCTTTCTCAGTTGCTCCGCTTTAAATCAATATGAAAGGGTAGAACCACAAGCACACTTGGGACTAAGTGCAGAAAAGGAGTAGAATTTAAACTGACAAAAAGTGAAATTCCTTCAATACCTTTAACAACTGATAGTTGGAGTTGAATTAAATTTCGGATATCAAACCTCACGGGACGCTGAAAAAGCCATATTGCATCAAATCAAAGCCTGACAGAAAGCTAACAGTTTGGCTGAACAATACTAATCTCTGTGTGGCATTGTGCATTGCAACATGTGCTGTGTGGGATTTTAGCACCAACACAACCCAGAGGAATGCCGGAAAACAAATAACATGGGGGCAATTAGGGAATTAAATATGAATTTGCTGTATTACCATGCTCCCTGTCAGGTTACGTTTGTCACTTTAATCACATAGAAATCATAGAACAGTCTGAATCAGCCTGGAAACTGTTGTGAAATGTTATCCAGATGGATAATAGTGCTTACATTTATGACAGGGTAATAACTAAAAAAACAACTACAGTGCACACACATACATACACAGATATGACCGGTGCTTTATCTGTACCTGTACCATTATAATTTCCATACAAATATTAGAGTTCAAGTGATGCCTCAGATAGTAAAAATTAGTGGTGGGCCGTTATCGGCGTTAACGGCTGCGTTAACGCGAGACTCTTATCGGGCGACAAAAAAAATATCGCCGTTAATCTATTCTCAAAGTTGGGTTGGGAGCTGGGTCTATACTACGCAAGCTATGATGACTTTCACCTTGATATTTTAGCGAATTGCACTGTAGTGCAATGGTTACAACCTCGCTCGGCCAGCTGTTTGTTTACAACTAGCCAGGTTAGTTATTGATACGCCGGTTGATTAAAAAACGC